>JADBJO010015715.1:30000-42863 GCA_016801955.1 Conus betulinus | reverse complement strand
TCCATTTCAATAATGCCCACTATTAAATGCCCCCCTAACTATAGGCGAGTTCAACGACTCCTCTCCCTGTAGGTAATAATCATCAAATCAGTTGGATTGGACGCTGTTTCTAATGAATGCTGAACTTTACCAGATAATTATCTTTGTTTTTTATTGAAATATTTCCAACTGGTTTGGAATAATGGTGTTATGCCATCAATTGGTAACAGTCTGTAAATTAATCCCCATTGTAAATCAAGAAAATCTCCCACAAGTGGTTCACAGTTACCGGCCTGTAGCTCTGACGTCTCATGTAGGAAAACTTATGGAAAAGATTATAAATTAACAACACAAATTAAGCATCAATTTGCCAGGCGAAAGAGTATTCTGGCAACATTTTTTGATGTTAAAAAGGCCTTTGATAGCGTGTGGCATGCTAGATTGCTTTAGATAAACTGAAGAAAATTGGCATATCTGGTAATTTTTATAACTACATTAGAGAATTTTTTTAATCAGAAAGAAGTTTGCAAGTCAGGGTAGAAAACACATATTCAAATTTTAAATCGTTAGAAATGGGCATTCCCCAAGGTTCCGTAATTGCTCCAATGTTATTTAATATTTTGTTACATGATCTCCCAAAGCACGTAACTAAAACGCTACCGTTGTGCAGTATGCTGATGATCTGTGTATGTGGATAAATGCTAGTCTAAGAAAAAACACGCCAAAAAGATCAATCAACTATTACAAAAATATGTATCAGGCAGAGTTAAATAATCTTAGCAAGTATTTGTTTGAAAATGGACTGAACTTTCCCATGAAAAAACGTATATAGTGTTATTTTAATAATGGTGATGATCCTGTTGATCTGCCGTCTTTTAGGCTTGATGGAATAACACTTCAGTATGTACACTCAATAAAATTCTTAGGCGTTTACTTCACATCTAAATTGACATGGAAAGTTCACATTGATTATCTCTTAAACCAGGCAAGGAAAAGCTTAAATTTTTTGAAAATCTTAAGCAAGCAAAGCTGGTGCCAGGACGTAAAAACATTGAAACATCTGGCAATATCACTCGTTCGTTCTAAGCTATCGTATGCTCAAGAAGCTTTCTTTTGTGCTCCTAAATATTTGTTGTTGCAAAAACTGCAAAGTGTTGATAGCAAGGCTTTAAAATTATGCTTGGGAATCCCTGTACATGCTTCTACAGTAGGGACATATTCAGAAATTGATGTTTTGCCTTTAAACGAATACAGAACACTCACTTTGGCAAAATATGTTATGAAATGTACAGCTATGAAAGGTGTAAATGAAACAGAAATCTCTTTACATCCATCTACTGATTACCCCAAACGAGCAAAAACCATTTCCTGCTTGTCAACTATTGGTTCGTACTCTGCCCATTTGTTGCAGAAAACTGATTTGACCCCCGACTCTTTGGCAAAGATTTCTCACACTGATCCAATCCCAAGCTGGAAAAGAAACAGGGCAAAATTTGACCTTAATCACACTGATGCTAAAAAAGCTGATCATCTGCATATCTTATCATATTCAGCAAAGATGCATATGCAAAGCAAGTATCCTAACCATCTTAAGGTATATACTGATGGATCATTGACAAAGAACAAAGACGCTGGATCTGCTTTTGTTATTCCATCACTTAAAGTAGATAAAGCATATTCGATAGGCAAAATCGATCTATTTTAGTTGCCGAAATGATAGCTATACTAATGGCTTTGACATATTTAATCGATTTACCGCAATCGATCTTGCAAGTATTGTTATGTGTCGACTCAATGTCAGTACTACAATCTATCAAGTTTTTCAGTTCTAATTCTGAAAACTTTATTTTAAAGGAAATATGTTATTTAATTCATATTTTGATGTGCAAAGGGACCGATTTGACGTTTTTTCTGGGTTCCTTCACACTGTGGAATCTGGGGCAATGAATTCGCTGACAGATCTGCTAAAAAGGGAGCTAAAACTGAAATGAGTGCACAGTCACTTTCTGTGCCCTTGACTTTACAAGAGTGTCATCAAGTTTTAAAACATGTGGCTTGGGATTTTTTTTAGAAACAACCAGAACATCCCTTATTTGCGGGTTAATGCTCAAAATAGCCATGTTCTTAGTTTTGATGAGGTTGAAGGCATTGAACACCTGCAGGTTCGTGATATGTATCAGTACAGGAACTTTGTTTCAGTATTTTATAGACTGAACTCGACGCATTCAGAACGAAATATAGTGCAGGAACAAAATGCATATGTGGTAAGGCAAACGTGTCAAGAGCCCACGTTTTATTTGATTGTGTGACTCTCAAGGCATACTTACCATGTTTATTAGGCATGACAGTGACTGATGTTTTTTTTTCTGATATTTGATTTTGCTTTCAAAGTTACCTTTTGTTTAATATGTAGTCCTGTTAGATATTTACTATAATGTTATATAAGTAGTAATTATTCCATATTTTGCGTGCACTTCCACACACCTATGCTTCACACACATACTCTCTCTCTCTCTCTCTCTCTCTCTCTCTCTCTCTCTCTCTCTTTCTCTTGTCTAATATCACATAATTTGTGAAAAGACGTAATAATGATGTGCTTTCTGAACTGAAGTGTGCATGTATGTGTGTGTGTGTGTGTGTGTGTGTGTGTGTGTGTGTGTGTGTGTGTGTGTGTGTGTGTGTGTGTGAGTGAGTGAGTGCATGCATGCATGTGTGTTTGCATGTGTACGCAAGAGGGCGCGCGCGCGCGCGCGCGCGCACCGCGCGCAGGCATGTATGTGTGTGTGTGTGTGTGTGTGTGTGTGTGTGTGTGTGTGTGTGTGTATTTGTCTATGTGTCTACGTTTCTATGTGTATTGCTCTGTATATTTATATTGCTTTATCTCTCTCTCTCTCTCTCCTCTCTCTCTCTCTCTCTCTCTGTGAGTGAATGAATGTGCGTGCGTGCGTGCGTGCGTGCGTGCATGCGCGCGCGCGCACGTGTGTGTGTGTGTGTGTGTGTGTGTGTGTGTGTGTGTGTGTGTGTGTGTGTGTGTGTGTAGTTGTGTATGTATCTACGTTTCTATGTGTATTGCTCTGTATGTTTATATTGCTCTCTCTCTCTCTCTCTCTCTCTCTCTGTGAGTGAATGAATGTTTGTGCGTGCGTGCGTGCGTGCGTGTGTGTGTGTGTGTGTGTGGTGTGTGTGTGTGTGTGTGTGTGTGTGTGTGCGTATGTGTGTGTGTGTGTGTGTGTGTGTGTGTGTGTGTGTGTGTGTGCGCGCGCAATGTCAAGGTGCTTCAGACCAGCGGGTATTACGTGCTAATGCTACCCACCACCAGGTATCATCGAAAAAATGGAAAGTTTCACACCAACAGGTATCATACGGAAATGCTTGACACCAACCGGTACCATGTGGAAACGCTTGGCACCAACAGGCATCATACGGAAATGCTTGACACCAACAGGTATCATACGGAAATGCTTGACACCAACAGGTATCATACGGAAATGCCTGACACCAACAGGTACTTGACACCAACAGGTATCATGTGGAAACGCTTGACATCAACAGGTATCATACGAAAAATGCTTGACACCAACAGGTATCATACGGAAATGCTTGACACCAACAGGTATCATACAGAAACGCTTGACACCGACAGATACCGTGTGGAAACGTTTGACACCAACAGATACCATGTGGAAACGCTTGACACCAAGCGATACCATGTGGAAACGCTTGACACCAACAGGTACCATGTGGAAACGCTTGACACCAACAGATACCATGTGCAAATGCCTGACACCAACAGGTATCATGTGGAAACGCTTGACACCAGCAGGTACCATGTGGAAACGCTTGACACCAACAGGTACCATGTGGAAACGCTTGACACCAACAGATACCATGTAGAAATGCCTGACACCAACAGGTACCATGTGGAAACGCTTAACACACAGCTGTCTTGCAGCGTCTTACCCGTATGGCCAACCCTACATTTCCTTATAATCCACCAACAAGTCTTTAAAATTCCAAGAAATGTAACACAATACAACCCGTTTCTTCTGTAAAGGGAAATCCATTCAGATTGACGACACTGAACGCGTGCGATTTACGGCTGAATGACCCGGAAGCCCCATTTTATGGGAGGTCAGAAACGCATTTCTATGGATGGATTCTGTGAAAGATGTCGTCTGCTGGAAAAACTCCAATCGTCAGAACAAAATTTCCAACAGTTTGGAAAAAAAAATCTTGTCAGATTTTGTTTATATCCTATAAACTGATTTTGCCAGTATACAAACGACAACATGGCCGTCTAGCTAGTCTCCGAGTATTTATGACTGTCCTGTGTAGGTAGGAGTGCGGTGAGACCAGACTGGTTGACACTAATGTTCACACCACACCACGTATCATGTGGCTGTGCTTCTCAGCGGCAGGCATGGTGGATCCATTGGCACGGCATTTACGCCAAGACTGCTATGGTGTACTGGTCCTGCTTGCATCTTCGTCAGTGGCACAGCACACAGTCAGACTTTCAGGGGTAGGGGAGTTTCTCGTGCCTCGTTGTCATACACTTGCACAAAACGACCTTTTCCAGCTTAGGCTACACGCAATTTGATCCTATCTCTATGTGTATAGGGAGGGGGGTAAACACACACAGACGAACAATTCCTCGGTCTCTACGAAAAATGACCTTGCAAACAGATAGGAAGAAAGGAGGGGTGGGGTTCAGAAATTGAAAAAGTAAATGTGAAAATCTCTTTTCACCTGGGGGGGGGGGGGGGGGGGGGGGGGGGGGATGGCGGCGATATTGAAGTGGGTGTCAAGTGTGATCAGTTTACCCTTCTCTGATTGCATAACCACAGAGATCCATTTCAAGGTGCAGCTCTTCAGTGTCATTCGCCCTGACTGTGTCAGTTATATGCAGGTTTAACGTCCCTATCGATCACAGGTGATGGCGGTTGGGGGTGGGGGTGGGGGATGGGGCGAAGAATCCTACCAGAAGAGTGCGGAAGGGGGAAAAAGGGCTTGCATTGACATTTTTTCATCTAAGATTTTACAAAAGAAAAATTATTAACAAAATTCCTGGTATATTTTTGGAAGGTGTATTTTAAAGGGTTGTGCGAATGATTAAAAAAAATGACTTGTGAGTTGCCTTCAACGCAGTGCCAGCCCTGACATGGTCCTTTGCGATCGGCTGGGCTATAAGCAACATTACCTTACCTTAACTCACATCGTACCACCGGAGCTTCAACACATTGAGATGGACAACGAAAACGGCAGGTGTTATTTTATTCTACTTTTTTTTTTTTTTAAGATGGGGCGCCGGGCTGGATTCGAACTAGCAATGTTTGACTGAGAGCTGGGCGTTCTACTAACCAAGCTGACTAAGCGCTCCTATCTGTGGTAGTCCCTCCATGGCATGTGACTGAGACTGACTGCCCGTAAAGCTATAGTATTATCAACATCGTTGAGGGAGAAAAATCACAGTCCAACAGTTACATCCTGTGGCAGCTGGCCAAGGATAGAATAGAGAAAATGCAGGACAGCGCTGTAAAGAAATAAGCGGCCACAAAATGGTAAGTAGAGGATAATTCATGTAAAAGGAGATTCTTTAGATCCCGCATGATGCAAGAGAGGACGCGGCGTAGGGCGCAAGGGAGGCAAAACAGTGCTAGCAAACTGGGCACCCTATACCCAGTCATTGTCTGTCACATCAGTCGCTGACAGTAGCGAAGAACTGTGCGGAACAGCCTGGATGTCCTAAAGAGATGCGAGCTTTCACTCATTGAGAAAATAATGAACTCTCTCTCTCTCTCTCTCTCCTCCTCTCTCTCTCTCTCTCTCTCTCTCTCTCTCTCTCTCATCCCAAGAAGACAACAAGCATGACAATCACTTCTAGACAGAAACACCAAACAGAAACTCTTAGAGTCCCAGTCTGGCTTTAGATGGCAACGTCATAGAACAAGTGCGTAAGCACCGAGTCATAGGAGTGATGGTGGGCGAGGAACTGAAGTGGCAGTCCCACATTAAATCTGTCGTTAACAAGCTGGCTCCGCAGTCTCTTCATGCTTAAACAACTGAAGCCTTACATAATACAAACGCTTGCAAAATGTTTTTCCAGGCTCACTATGTCTCTCACATCAACTATGCACATGTAGTCTGGGGGCTGTGCAGTAACTGTTCACCATAGAAAACTAGATTCAATGTACAGAAGGGCTGCAAAGATAATCCTGCCAGATTCTTCCTTATCAACCTCTGAAAAGCAGTCTAAATTAAACATACTGCCGATGCAAACACAACAAGATTTAAACAAAGCTGTACACAATTATCTGTCCCCCACAATACCTCAGAGGTTTATTTATTAAGGCCACGTGTCGATATGGGTCTAACAATTATATTCTACCACGTACTCGGATCGACATGATCAAAACTAGTTTTGCATTTTCAGGTTCAGCCGTTGGAACTCTCTTCCCCCAAACCTGAAATTGTGCCATTCACTGCACACCTTCAAAAAAATCCTTCGAAAATCTTTCACAGATTCTTTGACGTGGACTACTGTCTCAAGGAAGCAATCATTTAAATAATCAGCAATTACAGATGTTGACTTTGCACCGCTCTAGTTATGTCAATGAATAACACCACTAACTATCTTTACGCAGTCAGAGAAGTTGCTTCTCTAGAATACTGTATTTTGTTTTATGCCAATGCCATCACCAACATCATTCTCATCTGGTCGCGAACTCCACCAACAATTACAAACATTTTCATTTTTGCTTAAAATTTGTTTTCTTGTCTTTAAATCTCATTGCATAATTTAGCTTAGCAAGGATTGGAAGAAATAGGCTCTACCTAAAATCTTAATCCTTGATCAAGTAAAAGTTTTCTGAGTTCTGAGCTCTCTCTCTCTCTCTCTCTCTCTCTCTCTCTCTCTCTCTTCTCTCTCTTCCTCCCCCCCCCCCCCCCCGGCCGCCATCCTCTCTCTCCGTTCCCCCTTTGCCCCCTCCCCTTCCTTCTCCTTTTCTCCCCCCCCCCCCCCCCCCACCCCCGTCTCTCGTTGACTTTTCACCCCCTCCTTTTTCCCCTTCTTCTCCTTCCCCCCTGTCTCGCCATTCGGCCTCTCCCCCTCCTCCCTTCCCCTGCGCTTCCTGCTCTCTTCCTCCGTCCCACTTCTTCCCCTTCCCCTGTACCCTGCCCCCCCCTCCTCCCCTGTGCCTATAATCTCCCTCCTCCCGTTTCCTCATCCTCTTTGTACCATCGTCCCTCTTCCCCTCCCCCCTGTGCTCTCTCTCTCTCTCTCTCTCTCCTATCGTCCACCCCCCTCACCCGTTCTCCTTTCCCCTCCCTCTTTCCCCTGTACCCTTCTCCCCTGTCACTCTTCCCTCTTGGCCCTAGCCCCGCTTTGAATCCCCTGTGGGAGGGGGGGGGGTGGGGTGGGGGGTGGGGGGTGGGAACGTGTCGGAACCCAGGATTGAAGTGGGGGTCTGTAGACCTCACCCTAACTGAGCTGTGAAAAAGCGTGGTGTTTTTACACTGTAATGAACGCCGAAGCTGGAGAACAGGGTGGGGAGAGGGAGGAGCTGAGGGTGGGGGTGGTTGTGGGACGAAGCGTGTTTGATTTACTTTGAATGACGACATCGCTTCGTTTCCGCTGTGTGTGTTCACATTACAAATGCAACTCATGCGACTTTCTAAACACACATGGGATTGATTCACTCTCGGTCACTACACGAATGAGTCACACGCCAAATTTGGAGGAGATCAGAAGAAAACTGTGACTTTGTGTGTAAACGTGTAAGGGACGAGCACAAACATCCCAGACAGACAGACAGACAGGCAGACAGACAGACAGACAGACAAACGCGCTTTATGAAGTAGATTGGATCAGATTGTGTGTGTGTGTGTGTGTGTGTGTGTGTGTGTGTGTGTGTGTGTACATACATGTACATACATACATATGCACACATACTTTGAGATAGATAGATAGATGGGTAGATGGATAGATATTATACTATGTTGCCAGAAATAAAAGTTTGTATGTCCTTTTGTGCTGCTATAGATCTATATTCTCATAGACATATTTTTTGTATGTCCTTTTATGCTGTTAGCAAACTTTTTTCTCATAGACAACTTTTTTGTATGTCCGTTTGTGATGTTCACAGGCTTTTGTTTCTCATTAAAGAAAAAAAACACACACACACACACACACACACACACACACACACACACACACACACACACACATATATATATATATATATATGTCCTTTTGTGCTGCTAACGAACTTTTTTTCTCACAGACAAAATTTTGTATGTCCTTTTGTGCTACAAGTGAACTTTTTTCTCACAAATTTTTGTACATATTTTTGTGCTGCGAGAAAACTTTTTTTTTGGTTTTCATTTCATAAACAAATTTTTGTATGTCCTTTTTTGCTGCTAGCAAACTTTTTTTTTTCTCAAGACAAATTTTTGTGTATCCTTTTATGCTGCTAGCGAACTTTTTTTCCTCACAAAGTTTTGTTTTTCTTCTTTTGTGCCGCTAGCGATCTATAGTCTCATTTACAAGTTTTTGTATGTGCTGCCAGCGAAGCTTTCGTGCCCCGATCGCGCGTCAATGCTCACCGCTTTCAAACAGAAAGAGACCGATACTCAACTATTAACGAGAGAAAACATGCCGTCGCATGGTCGAAGATGATAGTCATTTTTCTGGACAACTGTTCCAAATACAAGCCACTTTTGAGACGAAAGTTGAAGGAGCAGCGATCCTATAATATCCCCACACCCAAACTTGAATACACAATGCCCGAGTGAATTGCTCTTCTATGATAGTCTATAAATTCATATTGCAAGATTTGTCCATAACCCCATAAATTCTTACAGACAAAACTAGGACTGTGTATGGGCTTGGTATGATATAAATCATAATCCAAGCTTCAAAATGGAGCGACTGATGGCGGAGAACGAAGCAAAATTTACAAAGAGTGGGGGTCAGTTGCCGCCAAGGACATTGACAAAGTACAGGACAAGACACGATGCATTTCGACCTCTTGGGTCTTCTTCAAGCAAAAAAAAAAAAAAATCACATTTAACATTTAGTTTGTACTGTCCTAAATGTTAAATGCGAGTTATTTTTTTTGCCTGAAGAAGACCCAAGAGGTCGAAATGCATCGTGTCTTGTCCTGTACTTTGTTTGTCAATGTCCTTGGCGGCAACTGACCCCCACTCTTTCTAGTTTCATAATCCAAGCATTAAGAAAAAACAAAAACAAAACAAAACAAAAGAACAAACGAAAAGCCATGACCTGTGTTTATGTTGCTGCCATGTTATGTTTCGTGACAAAGGCTGGACTTTGAGCCCCAGTTTTTGTTTTGTTTTGTTTCTGTTTTTTTTTTTTTTTTTCGTTCGCGCCACTTTTCATTTTCTTTGCCAATTCATGACGGGGTCATGGCTGCCTTTTTCCACAGAGGAATTGTTCCTATGCACCAGTGTCCCCTCACATTTTGTTCTGTCTTTATCATGTGTGCGTTTGTTTATTCACCATCCGAGGGAAGCTTGACGTCTGCCGGAAGTATGCCCCCCCCGTCTCCCCCCCCCCCCCTCCCCCACCTCTCAACGCACACAGCGCGCGTGTGTTCGCACACATTCAAAGTCAGTGCCATGATTTTACGACGCGCTTCTCCAGACGATTAGACCGAAAGCTTCATTAGTGAGCACATGCAAACACGATCCAGATTTGAAATTAAAAAGAAAAAAAAAGGTCGCCACGGTGGAAGCATAGCTGTACAGTTGATCGACATGACCCAGGAGAGGTCACACTGAAGGTCAAAACGCAAATGTTGACAGCACATTGTATTTTCTCCGCCCGGAGCGAGCTTTCTCGCGTTTGCGGATGCTCACGGATGGGACACCCTGACCTTTCGCCATCCCCCCCCCCCCCCCCCTCCCTTCCCCCCTCTCTCCCAGCGCTGAAAAGGTTTTGTGTGGTGGGATGTGTTAGTATGAAACTGCTCTCTTTCTCTCCCCCCAGCTCTCCTCCTCCGCACCTCCCTCCCCCCTCCTCTCTCTCTCTCTCTCTCTCTCTCTCTCTCTCTATGTTCGCGCCGTTTGAGGACTTGGTTTTCGTGCAGTTGTTTTCCCTGTCAAGAAAGGACGCGTGTCACGCCGTTTTCTTCTCATGTCTGCCGTAGCTGTCGCAATTGTCTCGCCCCCCCCCCCCCCCCCCCCCCCCCCCCAGTCCGCTGTCGCCGGAAGAAGATGAGAGAGAGAGAGAGAGAGAGAGGCTACGTGTCTCATTTATCGTCGGCAGTTTGACAAACAAGACTTTTTTTTTTTTAATCCTCTTGGGGCGAAACTCCTTATCAAATACAGCCCATCCAGCCCAAGCGCAATCAGGTACACTAGAGTTCAAGTGGGAGTTGGGGGGGGGGGGGGGGGGGGGGGGAGGGAGAAAGGAACCTCTCCTCCCAAAGCGAAGAGGGAGGGAAGTGGCACGAAAATGTACTAGCAAGAGGGTGGGTGTGGGTGTACAGACACTTCCAAAAAGCCTGGTGAAAGAGTCGGAAAAGGGGGTTGGGGTGGGTGGGGGGGAAATGATGGGTCCGGGTGGGAGAGAGGATGGAGGGTACGGTTATAGACCCCCCCCCCCCCCCCCCCCCCCCCCCCCCCCCCCCCCCCACACACACACACACCGACAGACTGTTTCGTTTTCGGGCAATATCACTCAATCAATTCGACAGAGGATATATTTTATAAGAGGGGTGGGGGATCCAGAAACCCTATGGTGGTGGGGGTGGTGGGTGGTGGGGGGGAGGTACGGGGGGGGGGGGGGGGGGTGAATGGGCCCTGGGAGTTCCCTCACAAGGTGAGAATGTCATTTTTGCCTTTTGCCAGTCAAGGACCAGACACCCTCCCCCCCCCATCCTCCCATCCTCTCACCTTTTCACTCTCCCTCACCCAGCCCTGAAGTTTAGCTTATCCTCTATGTGATTTGCAGACGTCCTGTTTGCGTTTGAAGGACGTCTCCATTCGCCCTTTCCGCTCGCCCTTTCCCCCCTTTCGTTCCGCCAGGGTTTGGGGATGTTGTTTCGCCCAGAGTTAGCCATTCCCAATGAATCAAGCGTGCAAACAACCAATCCCCGATTCTGTCCCTTTCTGTTGGACATTCCTTTCATCTTCGATGCATAGGGAATAAATTATGGGTTGGGATACGACATCCTGATCAGAATCGAAGGCTTTCTGATGAAGAACTGCTGCTCTCATTTCGTTAGCCAGCACACTCTCCACACAGTAGTGTCCTTAAAGTGTTTTGCTTTGTTTTGTTTTGTTTTAAACCAGAATTTCTACACTTCTACATCACAAATCAATCAGCAAACTACGCGCTTGAAGGAGTACACTCGCTTTTTTTTTTTTTTTTTTTTTCCTTCTCCTTTCTTTCTTTATTCTTTTATCTTTTTGGTTTTCTTTAAGATACAATGAGACTTACTCATAGACGTTGATTCAGGTCACGTGGAAACGAAAAATCATATTGAAATCGTTTGGCAAGGCGGGATGATCCGACTGGGGTTGTTTTTTTTTTTTGTTTTTTTGTTTTTTTGTTTTGTTTGTTTGTTTTGTTTTTTTTTTTTCAACTTACTTACAGTCGTGTCAGTTCACCAAGGGAAGGTTCGGTTGAAAAAGGAGGGAACCCTTGTTTGCTTTTGCCGTTGGGAACGGGGTGTATTAGCGGGTTGGTGATAATTATGGGTGAGGAGTTCACAAGCGTTCAGAAAAATAACGCGAGTAACATGATGTCGCTCCCTCTCCTTTCCCTGTCTCAACCGCCCGAGTTTTGATATCACCGGGTTGATCGGACGCGTGTAACCTCTCCCTCCCTCCCTCTCTCTCTCTCTCTCTCTCTCTGAGTAGACAGCACGACGATTACATCAGACAGACAAAACACCATGAAATACATGCTTTGAGTGTGTGAACTTATAACGGTTTATGTCATGTGTGCCTGGAAACATCTCTGTGACTCTGAAAGCAGAGTAACTGATTGTGTCCAATGATTTATATGTCCTGTATTGCAACTGTGGTCACTCGAAGGTTCCACGGAATATCGAGTCGAACCATTTACCTCTGGGTATGTCTGTTGTCTTTCTCAAGGGAAATGTTTATAAAACAGACATGGTTAATGTTAGCTTCCAAAGCGGCAACTCACGATTTTGAGTTCATCTTTTTTGAAGGATATTTCTTATTTTTCAACACGTACTGACTCAACATTCGGTAAATTCACGGATCATGGAAACATTACATAAATAAAACCATGCACTTCAACATCATGCTTTGACTTCAAGTGTCGTGAATGACAGGTTTAGCATGCAGATCGGAGAGATCGGAAATGATGGCACAAGCAGAGCGTGGTATCAGGATTTTGCGCACTCCGACAGGAAAGGTGAAGGAACAGTTTGACCTACTGGTTTCATTGCCTTTCGTGGAAAAAAAAAAAAAAATTTTGGGGTAAAGGGATTGGTTAATAATTCATTTTGCAATGTTTATTGACATGAGTGAGTATACAAAATTTGAACAGAGTTGTTGGTTTAGAAAACAGTTTAAAGCATATGCTGTAAATCTTTAAAACGGATGCATTTGATGTGGACATTGATTTAGCACCAGCGCTTTTCACGATTGCGTAAAAGCTGTTGCTGAATAGACGAACAGGAGAGTGATCGATGGCAGAAATAAAATATATCAGGACTGGTTCGATGAAAGTGAGCATCGATATGTGGACAGGTTCGAAAAACATTTTTTTTAATCATACTTTAAAGGATGCTGGTCAGTGTCGATATTGCACTTTAGAAATTTGTAGGAACGGAGAAAGCAAGCTTATTAAAATATACTGTAAAAACAGCTGATGGCCGTTACTG
>JADBJO010015715.1:17500-20000 GCA_016801955.1 Conus betulinus | reverse complement strand
GGGAAAAGGAGGAAAAGGTCGGGAAAAGGAGGAAAGGTGCGGAAAAGGAGGAAAGGTGGGGAAAAGCAGGAAGGTGGGAAAAGAAAAGAAGAAAGGTAGGGGAAGGGAGGAAAGGTAGGGGAACGGAGGAAAGGGTAGGGAAAAGGAGGAAAGGTAGGGGGATGGAGGAAAGGTGGGGAAAAGGGGGAAAGGTAGGGAAAAGTAGGAAATGTGGGGGAAAGGAGGAAAGGTAGAGAAAAGAAGGAAAGGGGGGGTTGGGGAAAAAGGAGGAAAGGTGGGGGAAAAGGAGGAAAAAGGTAGGGGAAAGGAGGAAAGGTAGGGAAAAGGAGAAAAAGGTATGGAAAAGGAATAAAGGTGGGGAAAAAGGAGGAAAGGTGGGGAAAGGAGGAAAGGTGGGGAAAAAAGGCAGAAAAGGTGGAGAAAAAGAGGAAAGGGGAGAGGGGAAAGGAGGGAAAAGGAGGTAGGGGAAAGGAGGAAAGGGTAGGGGAAAAAAAGGGGGAAGGAGGTAAGGTAGGGGAAAGGAGGTAAGGTAGGGAAAAGCAGGAAAGGAGGGGAAGCCAGAAAAGGTGGGGAAAGGAAAAAAGAGGGGAAAAGGAGTAGGGACAAGCAGGAAAGGTTAGGAAAAAGGAAAAGGAGGAAAGGTGGGGAAAAAGGGGGAAAGGTGGGAAAGCAGGGAAAGGTGGGGGAAAAGGAGGAAAAAGGTGGGGGAAAGGAGGAAAGGTGGGAAAAGGAGGAAAGGTGGGGGGAAAGGAGGAAAGGTGGGGGGGAAGGAGGAGGAAAGGTGGTGAAAAAAGCAGGAAAGGTGGAGGGAAAAAGGAAGAAAGGTAGGGGAAAGGAGGAAAGGTAGGGGAACGGAGGAAAGGTAGGAAAAATGAGGAAAGGTAGAGAAAAGGAGGAAAGGTAGGGGAAAGGAGGAAAGGTAGGGAAAAGGAGGAAAGGTAGGGAAAGAGGGGAAGTAGGGGGGAGAGAGGAAAGGGGAAAAGGAGGAAAGGTAGGGAAAAGAAGGAAAGGTAGAGAGGTGGAGGGAAGGTGGGGAAAGGGAGGAAAGGTAGGGAAAGGAGGAAAGGAGGAAAGGTAGGGAAAAGGAGGAAAGGTAGGAGAAAAGGAGGAAAGGTAGGGAAAAGGAGGAAAGGTGGGGGAAAGGAGGAAAAGGAAAGGAAAAAAGGAGGAAAGGTGGGGAAAGAAAAGGAGGAAAGGTGGAAAAGGAGGAAAAAAGGTGGGGGAAAAAGGAAAGGAGAAAAGAAGGTAGCGGAAAGGAGGAAAGGTAGGGGAAAGGAGGAAAGGTAGGGAAAAAAAGGAAGAAAGGTAGGGAAAAGGAGGAAAGGTAGGGAAAAGGAGGAGGAAAGGTAGGGAAAAGGAGGAAGGAAGAGAGGGAAAGAAAGGAAAGGTGAGGAAAAGGAGGAAAGGGGAGAGAAAGGAAGAAAGTGGGGGAAAAGTAGGAAAAGGGAGGGAAAAAGGGAAAAGGTGGGGAAAAGGAGGAAAGGGTAGTGAAAAGGAACAAATGGGAAAGGGGGGAAAGGAGGAAAAGGTGAAGAAAAGGAGGAAAGGTAGGGAAAAGGAGGAAAGGTGGGGAAAGGAGGAAGGTGGAGGAGGAAAAAGGTGGAAAAAGGAAGAAAGGGTGGAGAAAAGGAAAGGAAGGGTAAAGGAGGGAAAAGGAGGAGAGGTGGGGGAAAGGAGGAAAGGGGGGAAGGTGGAGAAAGGGAGGAGGAAAGGTGGGGAAAAGGAGGGAAAGATGGGGTAAAGAGGAAAGGTGGGGGAGTGGAGGAAAGGTAGGGGAAAGAAGGAAGGGTGGGGAAAAGGAGGAAAGGTAGAGGAAAAGGAGGAAAGGTGGGGAAAAGGAGGAAAGGTAGGAAAAGGGAGGAAAGGTAGAGAAGAAGGAGGGAAAGGGAGGAAAGGGGGAAAAGAGGAAAGGGAGGGAGAGGAAGGAGGAAAGGTGGGGGAAGGAGAAAGGTAAAGGTAGGGGAAAGGAGGAAAGGTAGGAAAGGTAGGGAAAGGGAGGAAAGGTAGGGAAAGGGGGGGGGGAAAGGGAGGGAAAAGGGAAAAAGGGGAAAGGAAAGGGAAAGGGAGGGAAAATGTAGGAAAGAAGGAGGAAAGGTAGGGGAAAGGAGGGAAAGGTAGAGAGAAGGAGGAAAGGTGGGGGAAAAAGAGGAAAGGTGGGGGAAAGGAGGAAAGGTAGGGAAAGGGAGGAAAGGGAAGGAGGAAAGGTAGGGAAAGGGAAGAAGGAAAGGTAGAGAGGAAAAAGGAAAAAGTAGGGGGGAAAGGAGGAAAGGTAGAGAGAAGGAGGAAAGGGGGGGAAAGGAGGAAAGGAGGAGAGGTAGAGAGAGAGGGAGGAAAGTGGGGGGAAAGGAGAAAAGGAGAGAGGAAGGAGGAAAGGTGGGGGGGAAGGAGGAAAGGTAGAGAAAAGGAGGGAAAGGCGGGGGGAAAAGGAGGAAAGATGGGGGGGGAGGAAAGGTAGAGAAAAGGAGGAAAGGGGGGGGGAAAGGAAGAAAAAGGAGAGAAA
>JADBJO010015715.1:10000-12500 GCA_016801955.1 Conus betulinus | reverse complement strand
CACTATTTATCAAAGACAAAAGCCCTAGAGCGTGCCAGTTGGCGAGAAAAGAGGTCGTCGATGCAGTAAAAATCACCACAGAAGGACCAAAGGGACTCATAACAATTACGCAACCCATCCTATGTTCCTATCACCGTAGAAGAACAGACGCCATTTCAAATCATTACAGAAAAAAAAAGACTAAACACCAAGTAGAGAAAATGTCCAGGGCAAGCCACCCAAAACCTAAACGTTCGTCAAAGGCCTCGAGGAAGAGTACCGGAATTTAACTGACAACGAACCGTTTTCACCAAGATGTCACCTGTCACCTGTTACCTATCCCGGAGTCTTGAAGACCGTTTGAGCGCCACAGAAGACTTTGCAACCAGCTTCCTTCACTCCTCCCGGTTCTCAGACGCTCTTAGGCAGTTGGTGAGTGTGAGGGCCAGTCCATGCACTGATGTTGTCCACCCATTTCTGTCTTCCTCTCCTTCTGTCTCCTCACAAAGTTCCTTGAAGAATGGTTTTGGCAAGTCCAGTTGATCTTTATACATGACCATACCATCTTATTTTCCTTCTTTTCACTGTGGGCGACAGGTCTTCGTGCGGTCCAGTGACTTTTCTTACTCTAGTTTGGACCTCCAAGTTGGTAATGTGGTCTTTGTATGAGATGCTAAGGATCGTGCGGAAGCAGCTCATCTCTAAATGCCTGAACCCTTCTCTCAAGCTCAGCTGTTAGAGTCACAAGATGTGCCCAGATTTAAAGGATTACCTTCCATCTACCTTCGCCAGTCGTGAAGATGAAACGGGATTGTTGTCGCCGTCAGTCAGAGTACATCACTGCTTCACCTGCACCAATCACATGATGATACAACCATTGCTCAATGTCAACTTGCATGTGAGAGAGCCTCAGGACAGACGAACGATTTCTCCCCTATTCCTAGCCCCGCTGGCCGCCAGGATGCGCTGTGAAACGCCTCGGGAGGATTCTCGCTAGCTTGCCGGTATGAAACAGGTCTCAAGCCAGTTCGCAAGTAAGCACTAGTCGGCTCATGTGACTCGGAAGTGGAACTCAGTCAGTGGACGAATCACTCCATGTTGTTTATTCAGAATATGCTGAGGTAATTTTGAAGTCGTTACTTGTCGTGCCCGGATCACCTTCTCTGTGCGAGTGTCCTGCACAGAAGGCTGAGCATGTCCGACTCCCTCAAACCAGGACTTTGTGCTGTTTATTTAGGTAGGTCGTACCTATATCAAAATGCGAACACAAGAACGAACGAGTGGACGAGAAAGTCCCCTGGTGTGACGAGGGCTTTAGAGTGAGTGATTTCATTCTGTTCCTTTCCTACTGAAACATCTCTGGTCTGTCATTCTAGTCTTCTGTATGGTTACACTGGAACTACCCTCCCCCCCTTTCTCTCCCCCCACATCTCCATCCCTTTCTCTCTCTCTCTCTCTCTCTCTCTCTCTCTCTCTCTCTCTCTCTCTCTCCCCCACCCCCTTCTCTAAACACAAACGGTTATGGTCAAAATCCACTGAGATTGCCTGTAATCACAACAGTCACTGATAACTCCGCTGCGCTATGATCTATTTGGGTCAATAACGAAGACGCCTGGAGAGAGAGAGAGAGAGAGAGAGAGAGAGAGAGAGAGAGAGAGAGAGAGAGAGAGAGAGAGAGAGACTTTGTGTCTGTCTGTGTGTATGTGTATGCATGCATGCATGCGTGCGTGTGTGTTTGCGCGCGTGCGCGCGCGCGTATGTGTGTATGCGTATTGTGTGTGTCATATGTCTTCCATGACACCTGGAGGTTCTCTGTAGAAAGCCGTTTAGTAGTATCTATTTCTTATGACACCTGAAGATTTCCTAATTGAAAATCGCCAGGTGGTTCCTGTTTGTATGATACCTGATGGTTTCGTTATTGAAAATTGCTTGGTAGTACCCGTTTTGTATGACACCTGAAGGTTTTCTCCTTGAAAGTCACTTAGTAGTGTCTGGTTGGTATTACATTTACAGATTTCACTCTTGAAATTACCTTGACAATATATCTATCTCATATGACACAACGTTTCACTCTTGAAAGCCTCCTGGCGGTATCTGTCTTCTGTAATACCTGAAGGCTTCCTTCTTGAACTCTCTCTGGAGTCAACCGAAGGATTTCTTCTTTCAAACCATTTGGTAATATCTGTCTTGTATGACACCTGTTTATTTCCACCATGAGAGCCACCTGGTGGTTTCCAACCTGCAAGATGAGCTAAGATGGCGTCCTGGAGAGTATCATCCGCGTGCCACGTGTTCATCAGAATCATGGATGTTGTGATTAAGTTGTTCACAGTGTCCACTTCATTTCCATGGGTATAACGTTGATTCTCTTTTTTCCCAGATGCAGCTAAATCCTTACTGATTCAAAAGGTCATTACCAAGGTCTAAGAGAAGTATAGTCCATCAGCTTTAACTTGTAAACTCACAAACAAGGTTATGGGCTACGATGATCCTGGCCAAAGCAGACAGACATGTTCCAAAT
>JADBJO010015715.1:0-5000 GCA_016801955.1 Conus betulinus | reverse complement strand
ATAACGTTTGAAACTTAGAATTTCTGCAGTATAGTGAAATACTTCGGTTGTTTTTTCAGCTTCGACCTCCTAATGCTTTTTAGCCTGTTCGTCTGCCTGCTGGTTATGGTCGGGAACTCGCCCCTTCCTGTCGACAGTAGTCATCCGTCGCATCTACATCTAGACCGATCAGTTCCTATATCTCAGCCACAAGTTGCTCCGTTATGGCCATCTCCGTCGTTTTCTCGTTCCAGAACTCTGAAAGTGGACGCTTGATGGAACTTAAAATTCTTGATTCTCACACACTCCTCCGCCGCCGCTTTTACACATTTACGTGCAGGAGAGAGAGAGAGAGAGAGAGAGAGAGAGAGAGAGAGAGAGAGAGAGACAGACAGACAGACAGACAGACAGACAGACAGTCAGAGAATAAACTTTTACCGTCAAGACAATCTTCATTGCTACCAGTGAATGCTGTTTCATGTTGTAGCAGAAATCCCTGTCGTTGTGGTCATCTACGCCAAAGTGCACATTTACTATATGTGGGCAACAATTTACATTAGGTAGGAACTTCTGAGACAAAAAAAGTCTGTTTTTCCAATGTTTCATGAAAACATCACCGATGAATGCTGAACGACTTATGGCGTCTGTTAGCCAGTAATTAAAGCGGGCGAAACCGGAATGCTGCGCTTTGGCTACAATTTTTTCTCTGTTTGAATGCTTATACGTGTTTTCCTAGATTACAGATGTTTCAACTGTAACAATGGAAGGATGAAAGTCACAATCGATCTATTTACTGTCATAAAGCCCAGAAAATACACTGTAGATAAGGTGATACAAACTTTTTGAAAAGGCTCTCCAACAATGGACAAAATTGTCTGAGAGCACGTAGACACACCCACGTTCCCAAATACGTGCACATGAATTGGTTAAAAATGAGTAAGAAACCTAAATAACCATGAATAGCAAACAGAAACACTACGCTCAAAACTACGCACACATGACATGTCAATTAAAGAAACATCAAACCAAAATTCCCAGTGAATATGAGAGCAGCCAATCCCTCTGTCTGTCTGTCTGTCTGTCTGTCTGTCTCTGCTCTCTCTCTCTCTCTCTCTCTCTCTCTCTCTCTCTCTCTCTCTCTCTCTCTCTCTCTCTCCATGATATATGTTTCAGTTTTAATACAGGTCAGCTTAACTCACATGGATTTTGTCAGCGCTGACATTTCTCTCAGTCAGAGCACGAAAGCATACTAAAAACCCGTTCCCAACAATCCCCAAACATGCAAGCACATACACACGCTATCGCACCATCACCATTGGGATAACATGAGTCCGTATTACCACCCGCTGCGTTGATAAACGGTGACTAAATTACCAAGCATCTACTCTGCGTATGTGGCTTCTTTTTGTAGTAAACTATCAGGGATCTGTACAGTCCTTTCCAAGCACAGATCGAACAAACACACCTGTGGAGACCAAGTAATCTGTGACTGAGCTAAATACCTGCGCTTCGGACCACAGATAACAGGCCGTCGGATGATGGTACTCGGTACATTATCTGTATTTCCAGCCTTCACTGGTCAGACGACCGTCGTTCTCTTCCGTGTTCGTGAAGGTCCCAGTCTACTTTGTGTAGAGCTCGTAGGCAGAACAATTTCAATTTTGTGTCATTGACAAGCTTTTAGAACAATCAAAGATGAAAAAGTGTATTTCCACCAAAGTGTGTTACAGATTTACTCAGTTATAGTACAAATACAACAGAACTGCGTTTTGTAGAACAACACGACACGTTTGTTAGTCTTGAGGTGAGTCATTTTGCTGTTGTCAGTATGTTCTTTGTTTCTTTGCAGACGGCTAACGGCTTCTTATGCCAGGAATATTTGGCTGTGTCTTGAATGGGCTACTGTTCGCAGTCAGATAACATTGCGGATATTTAGGAGGATTAAAAAAAATTCTTTGTAAATGAGCTAGTCCTTTGCAGTCAGATCATGTAGTAACATTTTGGAATGCTACTTATGAGCTGTTCTCTTACAGACAATCTGTCTTTGTGATATTTCAAAGTGTTTTCAAGTGAAGTGTTCATTTACAGACAGGTAAACTTAAGGACGTTTCATAGTACTCTTCGTCAGCTCTTCTTTTATTGTCTCGTCACTTTTTGGACACCTCGGAGTGTTCTAATCAGCTGCTGTTTTACAGTCTGGTATAAATGCATTTCGAAGTCTCTATTTTCAGGATATCTTAGAATGAAAAGAAAATGTGCGTCAGTTCTTCCCATGTTATAATGTTCGCAGCGTTTTAGTGGCATGTGTAATGCAGGTCTCTCTCTCTCTCTCTCTCTCTCCTCTCTTCTCTCTCTCTCTCTCTCTCTCTCACCTCTCTCTCTCTCTCTCTCTCTCTCTCTCTCTCTCTCTCTCTGTCGTCTGTTTCTCTGTCTGTCTGTCTGTCTGTCTGTCTCTCTCTCTCTCTCTCTCTCTCTCTCTCTCTCTTAAACGCACATACGAAGTGGAGGTGAACAAGCAGAGGTAAATGATCCTTTGATGAGAATGAACATGAATTTGTGTAGATAACAATAACAACAAATGGGAGCTGAGAAAAAGAAAAAGTTTTCCCCGGGCAAAAGTTTTGTGTTTTTAGGAAACTGGGCTTAGGTTTCGAAAAGCTCTTTGATTTATATACAAAACAATTCTTTGTTTGAAAATGTCCGAGAATATCAGACACAGTCATGGGCATCTACAATGTCTGTGATTATCAAACACAAAAATAGACATCTGCAAATTAAACACTTAATGCAGTTTAACAAGTTGCAAGAAGATTCGTTATTTGAGAATGATGTGTGTGAAACAGATCATTTGACAGAATATGTTTACTGCTTGCACTTGGGGATTTTCAATCCCGAGGGAAAAAAAAAAAAAATCATAAAGGAGAAATCTGTTTCCTCGAGGAACATTGTACAACGATAAATGGAAAAAAAAGACTAGAAATTTTATGTGCAGAATATTATATGATACTAAGATTTTCCAAGTGACTGATTTTCTGCCTGGTCTAAAAACGAACATGTCGATATGGAAATTGAAGTTGGCGTATTCAATTCAATACGTGTTTGAATTTGATTTCATTTGAATGCATTTAACTGTGTTGAGTAAAACGGCAGTTAGTACATCTGCTACTTAAAGAAACAATAAAAAAAAATTTGGTATATGTATGATTGTTATATTAAGAAAGACTACGGATTTAACGCATCTTACTACCCCATCCTCTTCCCTCTCCTTATTTCTTGATTTTCATTTGTTTACTAATTTACGTTTATGTACAAGATGTAGACTTTTGTTCAACATGGATAGACGCAAATTCTTCTTATACAGATTCAGGTAGAAATCAGCCTTCATTCTTTTACAGTGCACACGTAGAAACTGGCACAGAGATCATCACTGGGAAGCAAAGCTCGTTTTCCGTTTGATTCAGAATTGTGCCGGCTAGTCCCTGCCCGTGACGATGGACAAAAAGCTCTTCTCACCTCCCCAACCCGCAGCCCAATGGGCCTGTCCTCCCCGGCACCGACACCCCGCCTTTTCCCCTGACCCAGACATGAAGAGAGCCGACCACGTCACCAGGGACCAGGGCCTCCCAGGCCGATGGAATGGGACTTCCGAGGCGCGGCGTCCTGACGAGTGGGACAGTCAGTGTCACAGCACCACCAATGACGTGCGGAGGACGCCCCACGGGTCCGTGGGGCCGGGGAAAGCGTCCAGGCTGGATGATTTTGATGGAGAGACCGACCTCGAGTAAGTCCAGTGTTACGCTGTTGGGAAACTGACCAAGCAGCCAAGCAATATTACCAGCCAACCAGCTAATCAACCAACCAAGCAACCAATTATTCAACCAATCATCCAACCAAACCAAACTAAATAACGAGTTAACTTGCCAAATTAATAGCCACTCACCACCCACCCATCCAACAGCGTTTGTTCATGCTCAGCACGTAAGTGCGTGTTGCTCAATTTAGACATGACTTGTGTGTGTTTCGAACTACGATGACGTTTTTCGGTTAGCATTGTTTTGTAGTCGTGGTGATTGTATTTTTTATTTCAGGGGAGGACAAGACTCTGAGAAGATTTATGATTCAATCACAGTTTTTTTTTTTTGCAGACTACCAAGTTTTAAAGACGCTTTTGTCTTTTTTTTTCTTTGAATACAGAAGAGGAGGGGCGGGCTGAGCTGTTTCAGTACTATTGTATCCCCAGCTTGCAGAACTTCCGTACTTGGAACTTTTACTTTTCTGTCAGTTTCTTTGATTCTGCTTAAAAAATGCCTTCCTTTGCTGTCGTCTACTGGTTTTCCTCTTATCTTTGTGGCCCACTCTTCTGTCTGTGCTCTTTTATGTTTCTTAATTATTTTCTTCTCTTTTTATTTCCTTCTTTTTTTTTAGGGGTTAGGGGGGGGGGGGTGGTCGAAGGATCTTTTCAGAAGGATACCCTTATAGTCTGTTTGCGCTTGAAAAGAAAAAATCCCTTCGAGTGAATGAAACAGATTGTTTGCTTTGGCCCAGTGACGAAAAGCTGTGGGACGTGTTTGAAGAGACCCCCTGGGAGAACCTTGCCCACGCCGATCGCCAGTTTGGTCCTACGTCAAACAAGGTCAGCCCCACCAGCTGTGCCTTGAAACCACCGTTGTCAGGAATGAGAAATGATTTGTGGGAGTGGGGGTGGAATTTGAGTGCACACTTATGATAATTATGTCCACATACAAGAGAAAAGTGTTTTGTCGCCCGTGAACCGCTAGAAATTTCACGTTGCTGTTCTGTTTCAGACAGCTGGCACTTGAGAAATGGAGAACTAAAACAAAAGACAAATCTAGTGTAACAGGTAATGAATTGATACTTCATCAGTAGCGGACCTTACAAAAAACTACTGTCATTGTGTAAAAAGCCTCTGCTTGCGTCTACATCAAAACAGAAAACATGAAACAAAACCGAAAAAAAAAATCCCCGAGTTAGGATTAACAAAAAGTCACAGAAATAAAACG
>JADBJO010015714.1:17500-42863 GCA_016801955.1 Conus betulinus | reverse complement strand
CCCCCCCTTTCTGTATCGAGAGGAAAAACATAAGAACACCAAAGAAAAAGCAATGACGCCAAGGATGTGAAATACACGTAGCCACTTCTCACCAGTCCCGAACGTGCCGAAACATTCAAAAATGTGCTCTTTTTTTTCAGTAGACGCTTCATCTTCAGGACTTCAGGTCCTGTTTCTGTTCTCTCTTTCATAATTGATTTTGTGTGGCGGACGTCCCTTCGGTATTTTACCTCGTGAGTCTTGGAAGACCCGCCTATCTTCTTTTTTTTCTTGCTGTTTTCGTCAGATTGTTCATCCTGGGTATTGTGGTGTTGTCCATCGCCTGGGTGCTCCATCATCAAAGATGACAAACCAGGTGTTCATCTACAATCCAGGGGATGTCACCAACTACTTCGACCTCGCGTCTCCCTTCGCCGCCATCTACCTCCTGGCCGTTTAATTGTTGCCCCTGCGTCAACGTAGAAGGTCGGTTGACGGTTCAGTAGTTTGGGCAAACTTCGTAGGCTGGGTGAGGGGTGGGGGGGATTGGGAGAGAGATGAGAGAGAGAGCAGGAGAGAGAGAGAGGAGACGAGAGAGAAGAGAGAGAGGAGAGAAAGAGAGCGAGGGAGAAGAGAGAGAGAGAGAGAGAGAGACGAGAGAGAGATGCTGTGTTTCTCTCCTTCTCTTCTTTTCAAATGTGTAGGCTGGGGCAGAGGGTTGGGATGGTCGAGAGAAAGAGAGCAAAGAGAAAGAGAGAGAGAGAGAGGGCCGAGAGAGAGAGAGGAGAGAGAGAGAAAAGCAGAGAGAGAGCGGCGCACGACGAGGACCTGAGGAGAGAGGAGTAAGAGAGCAGAGAGAGAGAGAGAGGAGAGAAGCGTAGAGAGAGCAGAATGTGTCGTCTCGTCTCCCTATCTTCTTTTCTTTGTCCCAGCCCCAAAAACTCCCGCGATCCTCAATCCCTTTGTTTTCCCTCCCCCCCCCCCCTTCTCTCTCCTCTCTCTCTCTCTCTCTCTCCTCGCTCTCGCTCTCTCTCGATCTCTCGTGAACCCACCATATGTTCAAATTGCTTTCAGTATTGGCGTTGCTATTCACTCTCAGCAATGTTCAAGCCATGTGGACAAAAACGTCCGTGGCGCCCGTTATAAGTTCATTATTGAAATAAAAACGTTATCATCATCATCATCATCATCATCATCATCCACTATTGCCGTCATCATCCTCATCATTATGATAGTATTATGGTTATTTACTATCAGTATTTATTATGTTATATTATATCTTGCTTATCATACATCATTGTTCACATCATTCACCATATCATCATCATCATCATCAATCCGCATGATATCATCCTTATTATCACCCCATCACCACCATCATACCAATTATCACCATCATCTGTCATCTCATCATCCCTCATCATGTCATCACAAATCATCTCAAACCCAATTGTAACCACAACCATACACCACCACTATCATTACTGTCGTCATCGTCGTCACCATCATCATCATCATCATCATCATCATCAACTATCGTGTCGTCGTCGTCGTCATCACCATACCACCACCACCACACCACACCACCCATCGTCATCATATCATCATCATCATCACCATCATCATCATCATCATCACCACCACCACCACCACCACCAGTCTCATCGTCTGTCGGTCTGTGACATGATCTCCATACCCCCCCCCCCCCCCCCCACCCACAATCCAGGGCGCGCTTCTGGGCCCTGATGCTGGCCCTTGGGTGACAGGACGTCACAGGCTGGTTCCTGGCCTTCTGCGTCTACAAAGGGGGGGGCTAATGCGGGGAGGAGGAGAAGGACGTGCCCGCCATCCTGGCCGACCTGCAACTACATGTACTTCGCTGTCCCTCCTCACCGGCATGACCATCGTGGTCGCCATCGGCCATCAAGCTATACTTCACCGGCGCGACCTGAACCTAAATAATGTGAGTGGGGTGGCGGGGATGATGTTGAACGGGTTGGGTTGTGGGTGGTGGCTTGTGTATTCTGTATCTTTGTCTCTGTCTGTACTGTCTGTCTCTCTCTATCTATCTTGTCCTGTCTGGTCTGTCTATACTACTTCACTCTGTACTCATCTCTGCTCCTCCTCTCTGGTGTAGCATCTCTCATCTCTCTCTCTCTCTCTCTCTCTCTCTCTCTCTCTCTCTCTCTCTCTCTCTCTTCTACGCAGGGATTCATTTACCTTGGAGTCTTTTTTCTCACAGCGGGCAAGCTCAGCGTAAAGGAAAAAGTCTGTCTAAAAGCTTTATTTGTGCTGTGTGTGTTTGTGTGTGTGTGTGTGTGTGTGTGTGTGGGTGTATGTGTGTGTTATGTGTGGTGTGTGTGTGATGTGTGTGATGTGCTGTGGTGTGTGTGTGTGTGTGTGTGGGTGTGTGTGTGTGTGTGTGTGTGTGTGTTGGTGTGTTTGTGTGTGTGGTGTGTGTGGTGCGCGCGCGCGCACGCATTTGTGTTTGTGTGTGTGTGGTGTGCTGTGTGTGTGTGTGTGGTGTGTGTTGTTGTGTGTGTGTGTGTTGTATGTGTGTGTGTGTTTGTGTGTGGTTTGTTGGTGTGTGTGTGTGTGTGTGTAGTGTGTGTGTGTGTGTTGTGTGTGTGTGTGTGTGTGTGTGTGTGTGGTGTGTGTGTGTGTGGTGTGTGTGTGTGAGTGTGTGTGTGTGTGTGTGTATGTGTGTGGTGTGTGTGTGTGTGTGTGTGTGTGGTGTGTGTGTGTGTGTGTGTGTGTGTGTGTTATAATAATGTGGGTGTATGTGTGTGTGTTATCATAATCCAGGACATTGTTCTTCGTTGATTATTTCTGTTACATAATCATTCTTATCACTATCAGTGTCATCATTATTTTTGTTTAAGTGTAGTAGTAGTAGTAGGTAGTAGTAGTATCATTATTATTATATATTTGTTATTATTATTCTAGTAGTAGTGGTGGTAGTGGTAGTGGTAGTATCATTCTCAATTATCTATTATTGTTATTGTTGTCATTATGTTACAATCATTAGGTTGTAATATTCACTGTTGTCGTTTGCCAGTGCTGTTGTTGTACCATCAAATGCTTCCTAATGATCTAATCTGTAAAGTAATTCTGACCCAGCTGTACAAGCACACCAATACTGGAACCCGTCACGACCACTCCCCCACCCACAGGGGGGGGGGGGTTGGGTGGGGGGGGGGGGGGGGGGGGGGGGTACCTGAACTCAAACAAGAAGGCCAAGGGTCTGCTTCGCCACAGACTGGCCAGGGCGATGCTGTCGGACGTCAATCATCCGTCAACCATCTCTACCATTTCGGAGTCGAAGGCGCGAGACGGTGAACGGGCACGTCAGGGAGGAAAAAGGAAAACACTTTGTTTTGTGGACGGAACTGTTGCAACGGGCGATGGTCGGTGACGGTATGTTGGGGCATTATATTCCCTTTCAAGAGAGAGAGAGAGAGAGAGAGAGGAGAGAGAGCGAAGAGAGAGAGAGAGAGGACTCACTGAAAGTTACCACATATGTTCTAGAAGACCTTTTGATGAAACATAGTGTAAGCGCTTGTCTGTGTGCGTAGAGATTGAGAGATACAGAGAGAGAGAGAGCAAATGAACCAGGTAAGTCAAAATAACGCCATTAGAATAGTGACTATGCTCAGCATAAAACTTGAATATTCCGTTCCGGGATGGTAAGATTTTTTCTGTTTTCAAATCGGGAAACTTTAAACATCTGTTCTATTGGTGGCTACGCGAAGAAAAAAGAAGAATGAAAGAAGAAAGAAAAAGGACTTTTTATGAGCATTTATATAGGCCGTTTTCATGTCTTATTATTGCTAATTATTATATATACACACGCAACTTTTTTGTTGATAATGAACAAGTACCCGATTAACTCTTGCTCCCAGGACGAAATTTACGCGCCCATAACTTCGGGAAACGGATACTGCACACCACACACAAAATCGCCTTGCTGCTGAAACGCCAAACACAGAGCACACCCAAGAACAGGTGCGGACATCCCTCCCAAAAGGGATGTTCCACATCGTGCCATTTACCGGATGCTGACACAACACATTGCACACGAGACCTGACCAAACTGTCAAAAAGTCCAACAACATTTAGTTCAAAGTACTTGAAGGCAGGGGGCATCATTTTGTTTTTTTTTGAATAACATCACCGCACCCACAACCACACTTACGAACAGTTAAGAATTTACAGAATAACCCTCGGATTTTGATCAGCTAACGAAAGGGAACCCTTAATGAGGCGGGGAATAGTAAACAGCAAGTCCCGAGAATAAACCTATGACGCTGTCTTATTCTTGGTTCCTGATGTCTTCCTGAGTGAGCTTGTAATATTTCAACCTGCTCGGGTTATTTGTTGTGTACATGCTGATAACCACAGTGACAACACATAGGTGCTTTTAAAGGACTCACAGACTCAAACATATGTGGCCGCTGGGTGTCATGTTACCTTTTTATCCATTTTATAGTGGAAATGGATCTTCGTTTTTTTTCATGTGTGTTTGTTTTTTTTTTTTCTTCAATAGACTCAAAGAAAAGGTGTGTACTTGAATTTTGACATTTTTCAAATTTCGTTTTAAAACTAACAGTTACGACCTCCCTCCCTGTTCATCTACTTTGAATAGACCCCACTCCAAAAAGAATGAGGGCTGATACACACAGTGATATAACACCCGACCCTTTGTGTTAGTGGGTTAGTGGTTTTTTTTTTTCCTGTGGCTTTGTTTCCATTTTCAGCTAGGTTACTTATTTACTATTATTTACAAACACAACACACTTTTTTCTGTTTTTTTTTTTTTATTTACAAAAAAGTGAAAACATGAACTAACTCTGAATGAACACTACTTGTTTAGTTTACTGCTTTACGACCTCTTTTAAGAATCCCCATTGTTTTGCTGTTACCTGGCAGTGATGAGAAGAAGACGAAACACCTGCAATACGGGCTGTTCTTCAAGTTCGTGTGCGGCGGCCCATGGGCACACCACCACGACGAGGGAGAGATCAGAAACATAAGATTGAGATTTCACCTGCCGAGACCTGGCCAACCTGAAATCAGCACTGGGGAGATCGAGGTGGCCCTGGCCTTCGGCCTGCTTGTCATCCTGGGCATCGGGGTACATTATGTACGAGTCCTTTTGGTCTGTCCTACGACTTCCACGAAGCCCCCATACTGACCCTGACCGGGGCGTCCTACACGCTTACCCCGGGGATTATAGGAGGGAATGAGACCTCAAAGGGTTGGCTGTCAATATGAGCGGTTTGTAGTCTTTGTTTCTACTTGTCTTTTTGTGTTTTTGGACTTTTGTTTCTGTGTGCCTGAGTTCTCTGTCCTGATTCTTCTGTCCTTCCTCTTAATTTTTCTCTTTCATCCCGATTCTTCTTTTTTTTCTTCTGTCTTCTTCACTTTTTTTGTACCGTCCTTCCCTCGTCTTCGCTTTTCTCTTCTCATCTCTCTCCTTTTCCTCTTTCTTTCTTTGTGTCTTTCTCTCAACTTTTTTTCTTTCCTTATTTTCTTTCTTCTTTCTTTTCTTCCTTTTCTTTTTCTTTCTTTCTTTCTTCTTCCTTCTTTTTCTTTTTTTCCTTCCTCTCTTTCTTTTTTCTTCTTAGGGTTTCTATTGATGACTGCGTTTTAAAATGGGAACGTGACGTGGAATCTCTATTTTACGAATGCGAGAACGCCCTAACATGGGTCCGTGTAGTCGACTGGGCTATCAACAACAAAAATCCACATCCTCTCTTTCGTTCTTCTGCTTTTCTCTCCCCCTTTCCCGGCCTTCACCTTTCTCTCGTATCTTCCGCCTCCCGACACATTCCTCTTCATCCTGTAGCGTCGCTTTGACGTGTAATGTGTTTGTGGATATTCTATTATTTCGTAAACCCATTAAGATCAAAAAGGAGTGTCCCCTGTCCTCCTCCATCCAGGGCAATGGGCGGGTCTGAGTTGTCATAAAATATAGGTGAGCGGTTGTGTTTGTGGCCCTCGAGTTTCGTCTAAAGGTGTGAACGAGGGGTCGTCCATGTGAATTGTTCTCTGCGGTTATTTTTTTTCCGTTTTTCGCCGCCCCCTTTTTTTTCTCTCCGTCTTCTCAAACGAAGAGTGCCAAAAAGCTGGTATTATTCCCGAGCACTAATCCGTAAACGGACAAAAAAGATGAATGAGAAACCACTATGAAAGAGAGATATGAACACAACACCAACAAAAAAAATGCCGGAACGATAAACATCAACACCACGGACATTGAAATCCACTGTAACATCTTGATCACATAAGAAGAGATCATCCGCAGTGGTCCATTGGATAGCGCTTTTGAGCTTTCAGGGGCTTGAAGGTTTCGGTTTGATTTCGACTAGAGGCCCAGGACTCGTTAGCGGGATTTGTCGGTACCTGTCGGTAGTTACTCTGAGCTGAATGTGCTGGACGTTCAGATCGGAAGACTGGAACCGCAGAGTTGAGTTTTTTTTTCCACATACTGGATTCATCTATGCGAGTGTTGCTCCCTTATTTCATCGAAATGCACGTGTTGATCTCGTTGGCCTTTCCGAATCCGAAGACTTGTCATGAAATGAAGTACAGTGGAGAACACACTTATCATGTAGTTTCAAAACCAGAAAAAAAACTCTGTTATACATCATCTTCATTATCATGATCATGTTCATCATCCTAAGTAAAGTTTCGAATTGTATTTGAAAATCTTTTCTTATTCCTACGTGTTCGATCTTTGAACCACCGATCGCCCATAGAAGATGGCAGATTACAAGATATGCCTCATTTTGAATGGCTATGTCGAAAATGCAGCACAGAAGCATTCGTGATAATGTTTCATTGTGTATTTGAACGTCCGTTCTTTCCATCAGCACAGATTCAAATATGTGACAATATATTTCGACAAACACCCAATATTACAATGAAACATTATTCGTTGTTAATACCAAAAGCGAGTCTAAGTTAACAAAAAAGTAACATTCTTTAAAATTCATTTTTTTTTTTTTCTCAATTGGAACTTTACAAGCCAGTTTTACTACATTGTTGTTCTTTTTTTATTTGTGTGTGGGGTGTGGAGTATGTATGTCGATTCTGGACACACACACACCACGCGCCGCGCGCGCGTGCGCGCGCGCACACACACACACACACACACACACACACACACACACACACACACACGGCACGCCAACGCACGCGTACGCACGCGCGCGCGCGCGCACACACCCACACACACACACACGCACATATATATATATATATATTATATATATATATATATTTAAGAGATGATCATGATCTGGAATGGACCATTTTAATATGCCGCGTACGGACACGGACTTCATTTAAAAGATGAATCCTTTGGCCTTGTCTTTGTGTCTTTGGTCTTGTGGCTCTTGATGTCCTGCAGTGATGTTGACCTCAGTTCTGATTGTCTCTCCACGTCTGTGGCCCATAGTGAGAGCTCCTGTCGGCGTCGCCGGTACCCGCAAACGTCCTCAAGTATGTCGATGACTGGCAGCCTGCATACATGCAGCTCATCAAGGTCGCACACCAAAAAGTAATGCTCCAAGGCCTTGCTTAAGGAGTCGAGTATTTATAGACTGGCGCAACTAGATTTGTTTTGAGAAATTTCATTGGAGTCCGAGAGTGGAATGTCTTGATTTTCCTTTCATTTGGCCATCAAGCTACAAGCCTGATGGTTCCAAGCAGACAGATTAAACGCAAAGGAATGGGACTATTTGGGCGCTTCCAGCTGGCGCAAAGCTAGGGTCATAGGTTAGTGCAAAGGCCTCAAATGTGATGTCAACTAAAGGGAAGGTTATGTATTTGAAGATTGTTTCTGACTTCATTCGTAAAAATCGCCCCCCCCCCCCCCCCCCCCCCCCCCCCCCCCCCCCCCCAGAGGGGGAAATAATGCAAGGAGTTGTTCTCTTGATCACAGTTATCACACTTTAACTGTTGACTGCTGGCTCAAAGTTATGGCAGGCCTCAAAACGCTTACATGGATTATACAGTGTTTTTAGTGCAAAATTCTAATTGGGGCGTGTGGCTTTCACGCCGGTTTCGTGATTATGCCATTGATATTGTCAGTAGGGGTGGCAGGGCTGGGGGGCGGGGTGTGGGTGTGGCGGGGGGGGTGGTGGGGGTGGGGTGTGTGGGGGGTGCGGATTAGCAGATTGTGTATAGGACGAGAAAAGGCACCAGTGGTTACTACCAAGTGACTCTGCAGCGGCGGTGCTGTGTCCTCCTCCGGTGGTTTGTTTTTTATGACGACCTGATTCTGATTGGTGCCACGTGAACTGCGTTTTGCTGAGGCTGTGTGTGTGTGTGTGTGTGTGTGTGTGTGTGTTGTGTTGTGTGTGTGTGTGGTGTGTGTGAATTGATAAACAAACTGAATAATAAATCAATAAACCAATGAATAACCAATGAATAAAAAAGAGAGTTTAAAAATACAACATTAGGATATCGGAGAACAGCGAGGGAAGGAGGACAGAGCGTAAACGTATACAGAGTAAGCCGATGCACTCTGTTCTCTGTTCTCTTTTTTAATCCTTCTTCTATCCCACTGCTTGATTGGTTTGTTTGTTTGTTTGTATGTTTGCTTTGGTCTTAAGCTCCTATTTTTTTCACACATTCTTTTAAATCTTCTTTTCATCTTTTCGTAGACTTTTTAAGATTGGGCCCTCCATCCTCCTACCCCCCCCCCCCCCCCCCCCCCCCCCCCCCCCCCCCTACATCCCCTCGGTTTTTGCTTTTGTACGTTTTCGTTTCGTTTGTATGTTGTTTTTTTTTTTGAGTACCGTCCCAATCTCGCTCACGTATGCCTGTCTGTATTTCTGTCACTGTCCGACATTTTCATGCGGGACTTGAATAGTGTAGTTGTTGGAATAAACATTTCTTTTCAGTTGTCCATTTTGTTTGTTTGTTTGTTTGTTTGTTTGTTTGTTTTTGTGTGTGTGTCTCTTCTTCACTTTTAAACCGTTTACATGCTTTCGGTAACATTTCAGCTCGCTTTCAGTTGCCTGTACATAACAATGACTTCTATCAGTGATATGCAAGACGCTGGTTGATGACGAAATGAATTGGATGACTGACGGACGTACATATTTGGTACTGCCTGTTTTCTTCAACATTCAGTATCATTGGAGATTACGTGCTGAATAATGTAATAATCAGACACCCTTTTTTTAATACCGTTTCTTTCCACATAGAACAAACGGTTTGATATATCTTTAGGGAGATAAGTGTATTATTCAAGTATATATTCCTCTTCCCGTTTTGTCTCGAAGGAAGGATGCTTATATACATCTTGTGTGGGAAACGCGTGAGATGGTTTCTCACTTTTTAACGCTTCTTATCCCATGCTAAAAAGATTTTTTTTTTTCGGTTGTTGTTTATATACTCGTTATGCATTTTTGCTACTGAATAAAAGTATCTATGCTGCAAATGGTGTTTTTTGTTATATGTGTATGCTTGGGTCTGCTGAGAGACACAAAGACACAGAGACAGGGCAGAGAAAATGAGTAACAATATAAGTAGTAAAACAGCTGTCTTCTTGTGTGGTGTGTGTGTGTGTGTGTGTGTGTGTGTGTGTGTGTGTGTGTGTGTGTGTGTGTGTGTGTGTGTGTGTGTGTGTGTGTGAATGTTCGCTTGCCTGAGACCGTTCATCTGTTGAGTTTGTTTGCATCATTGAAACAGAAAACAGACGAAAACCGTTTAATAAATTTGAAACGTCTTTTATTCAAGGTTTACACCACATTATACACTCTACGCTGAAGATTTTTTTTCGCGTTTTTCTTTTAAACAGCAAACCTGCAATAATAAGAACGCATAAAAACTCATTTCATTTCACCCGACAAAAACCAATATAATACATTTACGAGAGAACAAATTACGAATGGAATGATATCGTATCTATTTTCAAATCGAATAAGGAAAACAACACGTATCTGATTACTTATTCGAATGCAGTTTTTTTGCAGTAAATGACAAATGTGTTTTCCAACGCGTATACAAAGACCTTATTTTTCGGGGGCCTAAATCAGACAGCATTTGAATCCAGTCACGAAGTTTCCAGGCCGCAGATCGTAAAGGCCATGTTTGTCATTGCCCGCAGTTTGATCAACGTTCGTTTTCAGTAGTCATGTCGAAATACTGTGACACGATGGTACTGACCTTTGTTTGTGTATTGCTACTCAAAATCGGTTGACGAGGCAATAAAGCACACACCCACACACACACCACACACACAACACACACACACACACACACACACGCATGCACGCACGCGCGGCGCGCGCGCGCGCGCACACACACACACACACACAACACACACCCACACACACACCACACACACACACACCAACGTACACACACAAAACATCAGCGTTACGTTCCATTTCTCACATGTTAATGTGAAGTCAAACATCTCTCTCTCTTCTCTCTCGCTCTCTCTCTCTCTCTCTCTCGCTCTCTAGTCTAGCTTATTCTAGGTCTCTGTTTTGCTGTCGTGTCTGGCTGTCTGTCTGTCTGTCTGTCTGGCTCTCTCTCTCTCTACATCTCTCTTCTCTCCTCTCTCTATCTCTCTAGCCTGATCTCTCTCTCCAAAAGAGAGTGACTCACATCCATACTCTCTCCGTTTTTTTGTTCGACATTTCAATTTCCCCTAACCGTTTCTGTCTGTAGTCCATGATCGGTTTTCTCTGGAGCTGTCGTTCTTCCTGTCAAAGAGAGTGACAGAACACATGCAAACCGTTCAGCAAGAGGACTCTCCTCTGCTTGATTCATGCTGAAAAAACTGTCGAACATTTCAATTCCTTACTACCCGTTGCCTCTGTGGACACTGCCCCTCCGCCTGCTATTGAAATAGATGGCATCTTTCTTTCCTCCCGTCATCATCCCAACCCTATGCCGTTGCCTCTGAATTGCTAGCGATTTTGTTGTCGTTTGACGATAATGAATCGATGCTCACAGGTTCAAGATGACCTCATCTTCTGCATCGGAATTCATTATCTTTTCTTTCAATCCAGCGGGGAAAGAGATGAATTTATGTGATCACCCTTGTTCCCATTCTTCGCTATCTCTCTTCTCTCTCTCCTCATCGCCTCTCTCTCCCTCTCCCCTCGGTCCTCTCTCATCTCCCATCTCTCTCAGCCTCCTCTCTCTCTCTCTCTCTCTGTATCCGTTGTGTGTGGTGTGTGTGTGTGTTGTGGATGTGTGTGCGTGTTGTGTGCTCATTTGCGTGTGCGTGCGTGCGTGCGTTCATGCTCTGTGTGTGTGCGGTCTCCTCTCGTGTGTTCATGAATGCGTACGTGCGCTCGCGTGCTGTGCGTGCGTGCGTGTGTGTGTGTGTGTGTGTGGTGTGTTTGTGTGTGTGTGTGTTGTGTTGTGTGTGTGTTGGGTGTGTGTGCGTGAATGCGTGTGTCTGTGCGTGTGTGCGTGTGTGTGAGATGGGTGTGTATATTCTGTTGGGCGCGCGTTGTGTCGTGAGTGCATATGTGTGTGTGTGTGTGTGTGTGTGTGTGTGTGTGTGGTGTGTGTGTGTGGTGGTGTGTGTGTGTTGTGTGTGTGTGTGTGTGTGCGTGCTGCGGAGGCGCGAAAACTTTAGCACTACAAGCGTTTTTCGCATAACCGAAAACTGGCACACAGCTTCGCATTGATGAACATTGATATCAAATACTTTTCCAGACACTTTCTGCGTGACGATGTCACCGTGCCCTAATGCCTACAGTTGCCGTAAAAACTGTGATCAACATTCCTTAGCGATATGTTCCGCTATCTCCAACACTTCGATTTTCTTACAAACTGTGATCGCTTACAGCTATTGTTATATACATGAAATAAGTTGAATGATATTATATACAGTGTTGTAAGAAAACATAAATTCATATCTCTAAAAATTTGACTTTTAAATTCGTTTTCTGCCAAGCTGAGGTGCAGACATCGGTAAATGTTTAATTAATACAAAGCTAAGATAGATTCACCTATAGATGCTAAATATAACTATGTAAAAGAAATGAATACAAAAGTCTGCAGTGAATTTAAGCCAGTGAAACTGCATTAAAAAAAACAGTAAATAAACAAGTCTTTCTGTTTGAACTATAACACAGACTCATGTACAAATTATAAGAAGGCACTGATAATATTTGTTGTAGTTAAAAATCAATGATAAAATGTGATCAAAATGATGTCCATCATGCGGAAAATCCTAAAATGGGGTACATCACATACAATAAATAAAGTGTCAGGTAATTTAGCCTACATCAAAATAACAACACGTCAGAGAGTCAGCACCAGTTTACATCACAACACATTCTGTGGTCAGTAAGTCATGGGTACAAAAAAAAAAAACAACATCTTCTTGTCATTATACATACATTTGAAATAACGCACATCGTGTGTTGTTTTACGTAAAAACAAATTCTTGCTGATGCACGTCTGGCATAGACCTGCGCCCGACCAGTCGAGGTAAAAGGAACTGATTCACTCAAACAGATCCTAACATGAACTCTTCACCAAACAGGAACAGAGAGCAAGCGAGCGAGCGAGCGAGCGAGCCGAGCGCGGAGAGAGAGAGAGAGAGAGAGGGGAGAGAGAGAGAGAGAGACAGCCAGAGACAAGACAGACAGACAGACAGACAGACAAAGACAAGAGACAGACAGAATGACAGACAGAGACAGACAGGACCGACAGATCCGGAACGAAAAATGAAAAATAGGCATGAACGAGGTGCAGGTGTCCGTTGCATAACAGTCAGAGAGACCAGACCTGGTCGAGGTCAGGAAATGTCCGACTGAAGAGGAGGTAAAGGGAAAGGTGAAAGGTGGGGACAGGTGTGATTGGGAAAGAGAGGGTGTTAAGAGGACAGGTAGAGAGGTAGGACAGGTGAGGTGGGAGGGGGGGAGGAGGAGGAGGAGACAGACGTGGGGGGGAGGGGAAGGAGGTGGTGTTGGTGGTGGAAGAGCACACGAGAGAAGTAGCCTGTGATGCGAAATCTTCTCAGAGCGGGAGTTTGCAAAATCGCCTACTACTTGCAGTTGGGTTGCCATCCCGTGCCTGAATTAGTGGGAAGATGTACGACGACGAGACTCTTCTATCCGTAAACGTGAAATATGCTCGTAGGTTACTAACTACATTTTTTTTCTACTCCGCTCTCTCATCCTTTTTTTCTGTCTTTTCATGATCTTCCATTTATAAAAAAAAAAGTAGGGCCTGATAGGTTTTCATCAGCAACCTGAAGGTCGTTGCCCTTCTTGGAACTGAAATCCTACGCGTCTCTCCCCTCCCCCATTCTTCCCATTTTACCTTTTTGCCCCTCCATCCTCTACCGTGTGTATTCCTCACATATGGGTCATAATCGTTGAGTTGTGCTCTGTTTTTGCTTATTTACGCCCCCCCCCCCCTCCCCTCCCCCTCCCCCCACCCCCCTTATTTTTGGATCATTCTGCAGAAGGAACATACGTGAAAGTCACGTTGTTTCGTCAGCAACTGGTGTTGATCATTCTACAGATGAAGTTGATGTCGTTGTTTATGAGATTGAAACTTTGAGCCTCTTTTCTATTCCTCATTTCCCCCTTTGACCCTACTTATCGTCTGTAGCGTCTATTCTTGACACATGACTTGATAGACAAGTTCCTCTCCACTTTTTGTGTTCTTGTTTGTTTTTCGGAATCACATCTGAATATATAAAAATCATGTTTCATCAGCAAGTGGGTGTTGATCGCCTTACAGAAGAAGTAGATGATGGTGTTTGGAATTGTAATCTACGTGCCTATTTCCTTAGGCGCATGTATCACCCGCTCTTTTCAGCCTTTGATTCGCCTACATCCATCACACGTGAGTTTAAATTAGGCAGCTGCCTTCCTTTCTTTTTTGTCTGTTTTTCCCCTTTTTTTAATTTTTTTTATTTTTTTATTTTCTTGTCACCGGACCTTTTACATGTCATCCACCTGGATGAAATCTCATCCCCCGGCAGCACAGCACGAAGTCGGACTCGTTGGGGTAGTAGGGGGCCTCGTGGAAGTCGTAGACGGACCAGAAGATGTACATGGCCGTCGCGATGCCCAGGATGGTGAGCAGGCCGATGCCCAGGATGACCTTCTCGGTCCTGCTCTGCTTGAGGTTGGCCAGGTTCTCCATATGGTGCTTCATCTGCCTCGTCTTCTCGTCGTCCTGGTCGCCGGCGTCGTGAATCCCGCACACCAGCTTGAAGAACATGTGTTTGCACGACTTCTTGTCCTCTGCAACCAGGGGAGAAAACCGTCATCGTCATCATTATTATGCGTGTGTATACTGGCTTACTTCCCTTTACACCTGCATCATGCTTCGCTCGCTTCGCCTCGCATCTGCCTCTCTGCCAGTCTGTCTGACTCTGTCTGTCCTTGTCTCTGTCTCTCCGCCTGTCTCTGTCTGTCTCTGTCTGTTCTGTCTGTCTGTCTGTCTGTCTTTCTGTCTCTCTCTCTCTCTCTCTCTTGTATTCTTTTTCTTTTCTTTTCTTTTCTTTGGCCCCGGAGGGCTGGATGCAAAAAAAGCAGTTATGCTTACTCCACTACCCTCTGAAAATAAAATTCGTTCTCTCTCTCTCTCTCTCTCTCTCTCTCTCCCCTCTCTCTATCTCTTCTCTCTCTCTCTCTCTCCTCTCCTCTCTCTCTCTCCTCTCTCTCTCTCATCTCTCTCTCTCCTCTTTGCCCTCTCTCTCTCTCTCTCTCTCTCTCCTCTCTCTCCTCTCTCTCCTCTCTCGCTCTCTCTCTCTCCATTCCCATTCTTTCTCATTCCCTGCTTTCCCCTCCCTTAAAGGTACTGTAGACAAAAAAAAAAAAAAAAAAAGGTTTGAAATTAGCTGGCTCTTCTTTTATTCGCAAGCGGCAACAATGCGGGAGGGGAGGAAGGGGTGGAGGGGGAGAGGGGGCGAGGGGGTGGGGGTGGGGTCTTCCCATCGCATGACACAGCGTATTGGAGGGTAGGGGTGTGGTGACAGGTGGGGGTGGGGTGAAGGGTGTGGTGGGGTGAGGAAGGGGGGGTGGGGTGAAGTGCATAGTAGGGTGGGACGAAGGGTGAGTGGTGGAACGTGCGTGGTGGTGAGTGGTACGTGTGGGATGGGGATGGGGTGTGGGGGTGTTTGTGGGTGTGGGGTTCTAACACGTATGGTAGGCTGGTGTGGGATTGTGAGACAGGTCGTGCTTGGGTATGTGTGTGGCGTGGGGTGGTGTTTGTGTGTGTGTGTGTGTGTGTGTGTGTGTGTGTGTGTGTGTGTGTGTGTGTGTGTGTGTTGTGTGTGTGTGTGTGAGTACATGCGTGCGTGCGTGCGTGCGTGCGTGCGTGCGTGCGTGCGTGCGTGTGTGTGTGTGTGTGTGTGTGCGTGTGTGTGTGTGTGTGTGTGTGCGTGTGTGTGTGTGTGTGTGTGTGTGATGTGGTATGGTAGGGTGGAGTGTTTGGAGTGGGGTGTGGAGTGGGGTGGAGTAGGGTTAAGTGTCTTCTGAGGGGTAGTGTGCGTGTGTGTTTGTGTGTGGGAGGGGGGGGGGGGTTATGTGATGGTGGGGGAGCATGTTTTGGTGTCGTTGAACTGTTTGGATTAGATGAGATGTATCGTCGGGTGGGTTGCGATGTGTAAGGTGAGTTGGAGCAGGGTAGAATGTAGTGGGATAGGATGGGGCGGGAGGGGGTAGGGTGAGGTGTTTTTTTTTTTTGGGGGGATGGGGTGTGGGATGTGTGGTGGGGAGTGTGGGGTGTGGGATGGGTTGGAGTGGGGGTGTAAGTGGCTGCAAATGTAGGGTGGAGTGTGTGGAATTGGGTTTAATGGGATCGGATGGGGTGGGGGTGTATATGGTCTTGGGTGAAAGATAGAGTGGGTGGGGGTTGGAACGTGTGTGGTCTGGTTTTAAAAGGCTGCATGTATCGGCTGTGTGGGGGGGTTAGGGTGGGGATGATTGTGTGTTTTCGACTTTTGTAGGATATTTATTGCTTATTTCTTTCTTTCATCTTTGCTTTTCATAAATGCACATATAATGTCACAGGCAAATATAAAGCGTATGGATGCAATAATCTATATCTCATCCACACAAACGTATTTACACGTGAGCACAAGTCTCCTGCCCCATACCCACTCACCACACACACACACACACACACACACACACACACACACACACACACACAACACACACACACACACACACACACACACACACACACACACACACACACACACACACACACACACACACAACCACCCCCTTCAAAACTGGATTAAATCGGGCACACACTGCCGCCCTCAACCACCACCACCACCCCACCCCCCCTGCCCCCTCCCTCGCCGAGCATCTGCGTGGAAGACCAGTCAAAAAAAAAAGCCAACAAAAAAGACCAGAAACTATACCATACACCTCATTGGTTCGTGTGCGCGCGCAGGATAACCAACCCGCTAAACCCTGCACGCTCGCGTACCTTCAGTGTGCTCTTCTTTGGAGAGATTGGGGTCCACAAAGTGATGTTTTATATCGTTGTCCCGCGTCCCGTTTTACTGCCTCGTCTTTGGAGCCGGAAATGGTGGCGATGCTGACGGAAGTGACGTCAACAGTCTCGTTCTTCTCGCTCTCGGCCGGCCCGTTACTGACAGCCGTCAGTTCCATGTCCGGGGGAAGGCTGGTGTCGTGTCGTGTCCAGTAGGTGGTTTTTGTACAGCTGGGAGATCATCATCATTCATCATCATCATCGTCGTCGTCATCATCAACATCATCATCATCATCATCATCATCATCATCATCATCATCATCATCGTCATCATCATCATCATCACCGTCATCATCATCACCATTACCATCGCCATCGCCTTTCTCTTCTTCTTCTTCTTCTTCTTCTTCTTCTTCTTCTTCCTCTTCTTCATTATCATCATCTTCATTTTCATCATCATCATCATCATCATCATCATCATCATCATCACAATCACTGTCATCATCATCATCATGATCATCACCAGCAGCAGCAGCAGCAGCAGCAGTAGCATCAGCAGTAGCAGCAGCATCGTCATCAACATCATCATCATCCTCATTAACTATCATGGCTTTGTTAATCATAGCGATAGTAAGAAGAAGAATGATGATAACAACAACAACAACAATAATGATAATGATATAATAATAATAATAATAATAGATGATGATGATAATAATGATAATAACAATAACAATGAAAATACTAATCATGACCACAAGAACAACAACAACAATAATGATAACAATAATTACAATAATAATAATAGTATAATGGTAATGATGAAGATGATGATGATGATAAGATATTATGCATTCTTCTGGAAATATTTATCTGGAAAAAAAGACGACTGTGAATCTATTATACCAGAGCTAGGTGCCACAAAGATGTGTGTGTGTGTGTGTGTGTGTGTGTGTGTGTGTGTGTGTGTGTGTGTGTGTGTGTGTGTGTGTGTGTGTGTGTGTCTGTGCGCACGCGCGCGCGCGCGCGCGCACGTGTATGTGTGTGTGTGTGTGTGTGTGTGTGTGTGTGTGTGTGTGTGTGTGTGTGTGTGTTCGTGTTCGCTACTTAGGAGTCTCCAGCAACTTTAACCTCATCAAACTCCTGGAAAAGATGAACGCGCTCGGCTCGATAGGTGTTTGAGGAGGAAAAAAAAAAAACAACTCCGCCTCTGTGTGTAACCCACCCCGGGCAATCTGGCGACATGCAGGAGAACTAGGGAAATAACTACCCACGGCTTGGTTACAAACCTATGGTGATTTCCCTTTCTTTATCACTATCAAAACTGTGATCTCCGGAACTTGAGCCACATTTCTGTCAGCGAAATAGGGTGCAAAGAGCGTGGAATTGTATTGCTGGCGGCGGATTCAAACAATGCCCTGTTTTTTAAGCAGTCTGGACACGTTATCGCACGTAACTGCGGTAACATATCATAACTTTTTTTTCCAGTCTTGTTTTTACAAATACAACAGTTTTTTTTTATGATAGATTGCACATGATTACTTTTTTTCAGTCTTGTTTTTCCGAGAAGAACAGTTCTTTTTCATGATAGATTGCTTTTTTTCGCCGATGTGTGTGTTTTGCCAGCGGCTTTAGCCCTAATGTGGAACCGTCTGGTCGTTTGAACACAGATTGTTCGCTAGATAGGATCGTGGTAGAACACCTAGTTCACAGTCAGATTGTTAACTGCATACATCGTGGTAAAGCACCTAGTTCACCTAGCTAGATAGTGGTAAAGTACCTAGCTCTCAGACAGACATTTACATGGCTAGATCGTGGTAGAGCACCTAGTTCACGGACGGTTCTTTGCCCGGATAGATCGTGGTATAGCACTTAAATCATAGACAGATTTTTGACTGAGTAGATCGTGGTATAGCACTTAGCTCACAGAAAGATTTTTGACCGAGTAGATCGTGGTATAGCATTTAGCTCAAAGACAGATTTTTGCCTGAGTAGATCGTGGTATAGCACTTAGCTCACAGAAAGATTTTTGACTGAGTAGATCATGGTATAGCACTTAGTTCACAGACAGATTTTTAACTGAGTAGCTCGTGGTATAGCACTTAGTTCACAGACAGATTTTTAGCTGAGTAGCTCGTGGAATAGCACTTAGTTCACAGACAGATTTTTGACTGAGTAGATTATGTAAAGCACCTAGTTCACAGACAACCTTTTCATGGGTAGGTCGTGGTAAAGCACCTAGTTCACAGAGAAATATTTACAGATTCAGATCGTAATAAAGCATCTAGTTCACACAGTTTTTACGCGGCTAGATCGTGGTAAAGCACCTAGGGTCACAGACAGATGTTTATACACAAAAACCGTGGTAAAACGCATAATTAAAAGACAGATTTTTTCACACGGCTACATCAAGGTAGTTCCTCAATCAATCCCAGTTCACTGACAGATTTTGACAGGACTAGTTCAGACGTTTTTGCCTGGGTAGGTCGTGGTAACGTTCATAGTTCAAAAACAGAATTTCTGACTGCGTAGATTTTGGTAAAGATCTATTTCGCAGACAGAATTTTGCGGGGTTCAAATTCCGCCATTGACCACCAACCATTTTCGCCACTCATCTTAATGTATTGTCGTTCTGGCGGTACAATAGCATTGTTCTGTGAGTCCTCTTCTCCTACTATCTATGTAGGATACTTTACATGTCCCATACTCCCATACTACCGTCTGTGTGTGTGGTTTAACGCTCTCTTCCTTTTAAGTAACAAAAGTATGTACCCTCTAGTTTCACCAGAAAAAAACACAAGACTTTTGTCCGTCCAACATTAGGTGTCCGTAATCACTGTTCCATGCCTCCCCCCTCCCCTACCCCCCTACCTCTCCCTCCCCCCCCCCCCCCCCCCCCCCCCCCCCCCCCCCCCCAAGCTGCGGAACTGATTTTTTCATGAGCTCGAATCACGCGTAGGGTCAGACTGATCGGCTCTAAACTCTCGCTCTGTCTGTCACTGGCAGTAAACGGGTACCTGACTCAGTTCAGGTAAGGTGAAGGAGAAAAGTTAGGCTCAACTGTCCATCATGCTGAACCCTAAGGTCAGAGTTCGGGGATACAACAAAGGTCAAGTAGTAAAGTTTGAACAGATGAAAATCGCCCTGGCTAGGTATATACATATACCATTTTTTTTTTTTTTTTTTTTTTTTGGGGGGGGGGGGGGGGGGGGGGGGAGGCTAAACTGTAACCGTGGACTCGGACCTAGACACAGCGCCCCGCTAGAAGTTCCCCACCTCCATACGGCAGCTGGTGGATTTTGAAACCCCTCCCCCCTCCCCCCCCCCCCCCCCCCCAACACCCCATCCTCCCCCCCCCCCACCCCCACCCCGCCTCCTCCTTCCCCCTCTCCCGCCCCCCCCCCCTCCCGCCCCCCCCCCCCCCCCCCAACCCCACCTTCACCTTCAGCCACTCACATATTTGGCTTTGGGCCGGCCGGTGAAGTAACTGACGACGACGGCGACGACGGCCGTCATGCCGGTGATGAGGAGGGCGAAGTACATGTAGTGCAGGTCGGCCAGGATGGCGGGCACCTTCATCTTCTCCTCCCCGCAGTAGCCCTCCCCTTTGTAGACGAAGGCCAGGACCAGCCGTGTGACTCCTGTCACCAGGGCCAGCATCAGGGCCCAGAAGGCGCCCGGCCATAGCCCCTTAGAAGGGGGATGTACACAGAGCAAATTTACACGACACATTTCTAGTAGATGATGTAAACAACTTTAAGCTAACATAGAGTTACGCTGTTTAAAACCTCTGTACAAATAAACAGCAAACTGTTTCACTATTTCATCATTTGTCGATGCCATTAACATGATTAATTTAAACAAGGATGGATGTCTAAAGTATTTAGGTGGGATAATACTGTTGTCTTAAATCCCTTAATTCTGGACATGAAAGAACAAAATGAACTTCATTATCCTGTGATTCGTGACACAATGGACAAAAAAAATCATACGATCACCTACAACTCTATATCGTTGAGAATGTGCAAAGATATCTGAAATACCCAATCTAAACTTTGTCACAGCATGTCTCAAATGCTTATTAATAGTCATTGACAAATAGGTAGGAATGCAATGCATAGGATTTAACAGTCTGTAAATAGAAAACCTAGAGCTCTTTCAACATGCGAGTTCCACCTCTGCCAACTACAATCAATCAATCTTTGCCGAAACACACGAATAAAACCATTTACATCACCAACACCCTGGTTTTCCCACACAAAACCAAATCCGATTCATACAATTTTAGTCTTAATTTAGAGGTCCAGTTTTCCTTTCCCCTGTTATCTAACTCTAAAAGCATTGCGTAGGCTTTGTATGGCAATCTGTGTGTTCCATTTGAGTTATTCTTAGCCAGTAACGAATACACTTTACCACTGAAATTAAATGTATAGGGTATCTATTGGTCTCTCCATATACCAGATCGTTCGGTGTTTTCAATGAAACACCAATAAATTTCTTTAGAGCATACAGGTGGATTTTCTCAATATGTATAGCAGCAGAATCAAAACCCCATATTTCAGCACCATATTGTAGCATTGGTTGAATTTGAGCGTCAAATAATTTCAAAAATAAAGTCAAAGATCGTTATTTAACATCGTTAATTTCTTCAGTATACACAATAACGCATATTTAGCTCTACTTGCAAGATCTTTACAAGCAAAAGTAAAGCTTAAACGTGTAGAAAAATATATACAAAGATATTTGTAAGCATTCACAACAGGCATAGTAGTTCCATTATATACCCACCTTTCCCTGGCTGCAAGATATCCACCCTTTCTGAACACAATTACATTGCTTTTTTTTCATGTTTATGTTTAATCGAAGTGAAGCGGATGCTCTTTCTAAACTGTTCAACTGAGTTTGTAAACCAACTATCGTTTCAGACATCAATGCAACATCGTCAGCTAAAAGAAGAATGAAAATTTCCAAAAAATCATTTATGAATTTTGCACCATGTCGTCCAGAATTAGTCACTTCTTTCGTTAATCATTAATGAACAAAGAAAACAAAATGGGACTACTACAAACATCCCCTTGTTTAACTCCAGTTGTACAGGTTATATAATCAGTCAGAGAACCGCCGCTTCTTACTCTAGCTTTTACAGAGTCGTACATGCTCATGACACATTGATACAATTTACCTCTTATCCCATTTTCAAACAAAATTCGCCACAATATGCTCCTGTTAACAGAATCAAATGCTTTTTCAAAATCAATAAAAGCGACATATAATTTACGATTCAAACAAAATTGTTTTTGCACAAAAACGCCATTAAAGTGAACATGTGGTCTATCGTGGAGTAATTTCGTTTAAATCCAGCTTGGCATTCACCTGTGAGGTTCTTTTCCTCTACCCACCTCCTGCAGTCTTCCATTGATAACAGTACTGTACAATTTACTAAAAACATTACACAAAGAAATTCCTCTATAATTATTAGGATCATCAACATTACCCTTTTTATATAAAGGAAGAACTATTGATTCTGTCCACAGCACAGGAAAAACACCCCTGTCAAATAGAGAATTGAAATACTTTGTAACAAAATCCAATATCAAATCAGACTTACATGCATTTTTCACACCATTTCACCAATAATACTATCAGGGCCACTAGCTTTATGACTTTTCAGTTTTTTTTAAGGCCATCATAATTTCATCCTTGAAAAACTGACGATTGAAATAATCGTTACTGGAATTACTATCATCACTGGTATCATCGTGATCATTTCCACCACCACCGCCCTTCTCATCATCTGTAACATCATCTATGCCAACGTCTTTTTCAAGCAGTTTCTGAAAATGTTGAAACCAGTCTTCCAAACCAATGTTATTAGACGGTTGTTTTCCTTTATTGTTGATTTTACGCATGGAATTCCAAAACTCCCTTTGGTCATTCACAGAAGAAACCAACTGTTCTACTAAATTACTGTTAAACTGTTTACGTTTGTGTTTCAAAAGGTTCTTGTATTCACGCCTGGCTGTGCAATAAGAAAAATGATCAGGGGGTAATAAAGTGCGACGAAATTTATTTAAATGGTTACGGGCCTTTCTTTTACCGTTACGACACTCTACGTCATACCAGTCATCACAACTTTGTTTTGCATTTATGTTAAACTGTTTTTTTCATACATTCAGCTGCATCTTTTAGGCAACTGTTAAATATATTCAAAGATTCGTTAACATCAACACCAATTGTCGTAATCGCCATTTCTATTCTCTCCTGAATTTCAGGAGAGCACATTGCATCATTAAAAGTACTGGCATACCTCTCATTCCATACATACTTCTCCATTAAACATCTACTAATATTCATTTTCGCATTATTTATGTTTTCACTAGGAAATATGAATTTCATCATTACAGGCATATGGTCAGATTCAACTCTTTTCTAACACATGCATTTCACAATTATTAACAAATTTTGCAAGCAAATCACGTGACATTATAAAATAATCATTGACGCTATTGCCTCTCTCAGAAATGTATGTGTAGCGATCGTCGAAATCGCCCTGACACATACCATTCACAATATTCAAATTCAGAGCAGTGCACATATTAATCAACATCTTACCGTAATTGTTCAATACAGTATCTTCAGACTTCCTGCTCGTACATACAGGATTACTTAAATGCTTATGACCAAAAGGCAACCCATCGTCTTCCAAATCATGTGAAATATTTGAAGTCCTGCTGTTAAAATCTCCACTTAATAACACATAAACATCATCAACAGAAAGTAAACAATCACTCACGAACTCTTCAAGCATACTAATACCATTGTCGGTGCCAGTATATGTATAATAAGGTGAGTCTGCTGGTGGTATGTAAGCGCTGATGTACAAAATATTTTTGTTCAAACACATCAGAGATTTATCAATCACAAACGCAAAACAAGAATCCGATTGAATATCCAATAATTCACAAAATGAACAGAGCTCGTGCCTCACAAGACACACGAGTCCACCAGAGCGCCTTCCACGGGTTGTAAGTTTCATGGCAGGCTTACAGAATTTCTTATATCCCATAAATATTGACGAATGAAAATCTTCCAAAAATGTTTCAACAAAACAAATCAGATCGAAGGAACAAACAAATGATACAAATTCTTTGTCATGTAATTTAGAAAGTAAACCATTTCACATTCCAGTGAAGAAAAGACAAACATTTAGAGTTATTATATACAACAGAGCAATCTTGGTCAAGACTTTCAGTGAACACGGAGGGAGCCCCGCCCCCGCTGTCATGTAACATGTCACACGCGCGGTGTCCAAAGCCGAGTCATTCAACACATGCTCAGTGTTAACATGCACATCTTCGCATTGTACGCTGGCTGTACCGCTGGCACAACACACCTGGTCACCCGTCTCATGATCAACACGTGCAAGTTCACTGCTAGCCTGCTACACTGTGACAGCAAAACCGGTGCACACTGAAAGCTTGTTCCCTCTACTGAATGACCGTGAGTGTCTCTGGGCCGGCCAACGTCCTATCTTATTTCTACCAGCCGATCACCAGAATCAACAGAGTATTTCTTTCCGTCTATCAGGAGGTGGGTCAAATACCATGGTGGCCCGTTTACCCTCACCACGAGCTCTCTTTAGATGTGGTGTCAACCTCTTCCTAACTTCTCTCACTCGACTAGAAAAGTCCTCACTGATGAAAATCCGACTTCCCCGTAGCTTTCCCTTAGCTTTAAGCACATCTAATTTCTGCTTATAAAAGACGCATCTAGCTATCACGGGGGAGTCGGACTTAGAGTTAATTCGGTGAACCCTGTCAAATTCTATGTCCCGAGACAGCTCCAGCTTGTCAGTGAGAAGTTCATTTACAATACCTTCACACTCGGCGGTTGTCTCGTTGTCCTTCCTTGGTAATCCATAGAACACCAAGTTGTTCCTCTTGGACGCCCCTCCAAGTCGTCCGTCTTCCTCTCCAGGTCTTCAATCTTCTTGCTGAGATCATCGTTCCTTCTCTGCAAGTCTTCGTTCTGTTGACGGAGTGTGACGACCTCCTCCCTCAGCCCCCTCAGCTCGTCCTTCATGTCCACGTAGTCTTCATGGAGGATGCGGATCTCTTCTTTCACTTCTCCAGTCTTAGTGTCCAGCTTCGTATCCAAGGAGCTCAGCATTCCTATCACGTCAAACAGGGTAGGCTGACTTGCTGTTCCACCGGAAGTACTGCCTGAAGGGTTGTCCGTCCTGTCTAGACTGACTCTGCTGCTTGTTGATCTTGTGCTGGTCAGTCGGGATTGCCTCATGCTTTCCTTGCTTTCCTTGCTCTGAGAAGTGTTGGGTCCCGGATTGCTTTCCACGTCTCCACAGCGAAGGAGAAAACTGCCCCAGTACAAATAAGACAGGAGCAATCCTACTATGACACCGTCTTTTCTTCCTTTCAGTGTCAACATGGCGCAGTAGAGGGCCCTCTTCTGCCTTGCACGTTTAAACATGAAGGCCTGATAAATCGCATGAAAACAACCACACACTGATCTGAAATGCAGTGCAGTCGATGGCATGGCTCTTCCTATGACTTGCTGCCAAACTTCGAAGCATGGAAAGATCTGTAGCCAACGCAATTCTTCTTATCTATCAGACGGGATAACAAGTGACTTCACGCAAAGACAGAAAGCTGACGATACTGAAGAAATGCTGACGATACTGAAGAAAATGTTCTGTCTGCTGTTTCCTCTCTACTGTCTGTCCGTCTTTCGCCCTTATCTGTTTCCCTCTCCCAGTTGACCTCCTCTCTCTCTCTCTCTCTCTCTCTCTCTCTCTCTCTCTCTCTCTCTCTCTCTCTCTCTCTCTCTCTCTCTCTCTCTCTCTCTCTCTCTCTCTCCCTCCCTCCTCTCTCTCTCTCTCTCTCTCTCTCTCTCTCTCTCTCTCTCTTCTCTC
>JADBJO010015714.1:12500-15000 GCA_016801955.1 Conus betulinus | reverse complement strand
CAAGGACGACAACGACGACGACGACGACGATGTGCCAACTGAAGAGCTGCCTGCCGGTTCTTCATTCAGATGTTTCCCGTGTCATCGAGGAGTCAATATCGTTCACTCAGTTTCCTTAGTTCCTTCATTCTTTCCATTTCTCGTACAGGGTGCATGCTTTGTGTAATGTGACATCTATACTAACAGCCAAACTGGCCGCTCTCTTCTGAAAGTTGGTGATAGGATTTTCATGTGTGTGAAGACGTTATGTGTGCTTTCACGTACGGAACCTCGGTTTATAGTCTCGTTCGAAGGACTATTTGGAAAATGGAGTCAGCACCAATGGTAACTCCGAGGGGAAAATCTCCCTGTACCGAAACGGCCCGGCGGAAATTCGAACCCGCATCCCCAGGATCACCAAGATCACGAGTCCGGCGCTCTACCACTGTACTATTTTAACCCCAACTCACGTAAGTACATAAAAGACTAAATCGCGTACAAGACTAACTCGCTTGGGCACGTCACATAGAGACATGACTAACTCGTTTAAGTGCATTACTTTGTGTGTGACACGTGGGTATATGACAAATTCACTGGGGTCATGACTTACTTCTTCCTCGGGTCTTCAACTGCCACTTGGGTATACGATTAACTCCCTTGTGTATATGCTAAACTCACTTGGGCATATGCTAAACTCACTTGAGTATTTGATTCATTCATTTTGATATATGATTAACTTCTTTTGTGTATATGATAAATTCATCAAGGCATTTGATAAACTCATTCGGGTATGTGATTAACTCCCTTGGAAATGAGATTATGAATTCACTTGGGTAAAATGATGATCTCCCCTGGCTACCCGATCAACTCACTTGGGTACAGGATGCGGCTGATCATCCCAGGCATCACCATAATGAAAAGGGGGAGAATCTTGATGAAGCCAGCCAGCAGTGTCGCCCCCTGGGCGTGAGACACGCTCTTGGCCGCTAGGGCGCGCTGCACGATGACCTAGAACGACAAAAATACGTTCCCTGCTTAGAGACGTTTCGTTTTGTTTTTATATGTCTGCGAATGATTTTGTTTGGTAAGATGTTAGCACCTTTTGAGAGACTGTTCATTTTCACTCAGAGTGATCTTAGGAAAAAATTGATAGATTCTGTCATTACATGACGTTAAAAAACAACAAATGACCGTTTTAGAATTAAGTGGTATAATTCAAATTCTTTTCATCATAAAAAGATGTGTGTGGGTTTTTTTTTTGTTTGTTTGTTTTTTTTGTTTTTTAAAGGTAAAGTTTTTTTTAACTCTAAAGTAGTTTGGGATCAATATAGATTGTGTGTATGCGTGCGTGCGTGCGTGCGTGTGTACGTGTGTGTGTGTGTGTGTGTGTGTGTGTGTGTGTGTGTGTGTGTGTGTGTGTGTGTGTGTTAAGAACATACCAATATACCATAAAATGGCAGGCAGAAGTTTGATCACACACACACACACACACACACACACACACACACACACACACACACACACACACACACACACACACACACTCACACACATACACACACAGAGCACTGACCTGGTCAGTACACCAGTACCAGATGGAGCCCGGGGTCTGGCCCAGGAGGAAGCCCAGCCAGGGCATGTAGTCGTCGTCCACGTCCCTCAGCATCCGGAAGGAGTTCCGGTCCGGCCAGTGGCACGTGGTGTTGACCACGATGGCCGACACGTTGGTGGGCACCGCTTGGGGGTACTTGTCCAGCAGACCCTGGAAACCGCCGATTTCCATGAACCCTGAAAATCCATGAAAACCATGAGAATGGAGATACGATGGAACAGAGAGAGAGAGAGAGAGAGAGAGAGAGAGAGAGATGGAGGGAAAGAGGGGGTCCCGGGGGGGGGGGGGTAGGAAACGAACAGAGATTTGGTAGGAGAGAAGGTGGGGGTGAGGTGGAGGGGGGGAGGACGAAAACAGAGCTTCAGACATGAGAGAGGGAGGTGGGGGGGGGGGGGCAGGCCGGACGAAAACAGAGGCTGGAGAAAGGGGAGAGAGAGGGAAGGGGACAGAAAGAAAACAGAGCTTTAGGCTGAAGAAAGGGAGGGAGGAAGAGAGACAGAAACAGAGAGAGAGAGAGAGAGAGAGAGGGGGGGGGGGGGAGAGAGGGGGGTGGGACAGAAAGAAAACAGAGCTTTAGGCATGAGAGAGAGAGAGAAAGACAGAGAGTGAGAGAGGGAGAGAGAGTGAAACACACACACACACACACACACACACACACACACACACACACACACACACACACACACACACACACACACACAACGAGAGAGAGAGAGAGAGAGAGAGAGAGATGATTTATCCATCAACGCATAAATCCACCTCAGCAGGAGGCTGAAAGAAAACTTTGCAGTCGTCTCAAAAGCTATCGAAACCATAAATGACAATGCAGTACAAATCATCATTTACAACAAAAATTACACAGAAACGTATGCCAAATCTGAAAAGCTTTATGTAGACGCAGTGCTAATA
>JADBJO010015714.1:0-2500 GCA_016801955.1 Conus betulinus | reverse complement strand
TTCTGATGACCCTCTGAGGGATTCTCTGCCATTCCAGTTGCAGCATTTGGAAGAGATCCTGGCGGTCTCTCTGGGAGGTGGATGGTTCTCCTCACACACGTCTCCCCAACTCATCCCACATATGCTCGATGGGATTGAGGTCGGGGACTATACGCCGGGAAGATCCTCCTGTTGATGCCGGCCTGCACAATGAAGTTTTTCGGCCACCCGGGCCCTATGTGGCCGAGCATTGTCGTCTTGGAAGACTGCCATGGGTCCTATCCGTTGCATGGTCGGAAAAACGAAAGGCGCCAGGATTCATCCCGATAGCGGATGCCTGTGAGGTTTCCATCAATATGGTAGAGTGGTGTCTTGTGGTGGAGGCTGAAGGCACCCCATACCATAACAGATCCTCCCCCAAAGGCCCTGGTCTGGCGAACAGCTGCATCAATGTAACGTTCACCAACACGCCTCCAAACTCTAGTTCGGCCGTCATTGTGTTCAAGACTAAACCGCGACTCATCTGAAAAGAGGACCTGGGACCACTGTTGTTGGTTCCATCTCACATGACGATGGCAGAAAGCTCGGCGAGCCAGCCTATGGGCTGCTAGCAGTCGTGGTCGAAAGCTGGGCGACGTGATCTGAGGCCGAAAGTGGTGAAGACGGTTTCGTATGGCTTGACGGCTGAGGATGGTGTTATTTGCCATACGAAGCTGCCTTTGGATGCTGGTGGAAGTGGTATCCCGCTGCAATAGGGCCTGCCTCTCGATGAAACGATCTTCTCTGGGTAGTAGTCTGCCTAGGCCGACCTGACCGTGGCCTCTCTTCAACGCTGTTGGTCGCCCTAAAACGCTGATTCAGTCTAACAATAACTGAATGATGCACACCAAGTCGTCGCGCCACTTCAGCCTTTGCAATGCCATCTTGTATCCACGCAATCGCCCTGGTTTTGTCAAAGGTGCTAAGTTTTCTTCGTGGTGGCATGGTGAGAAAAGGGCTGACAGTAACCAACCCCGCGCTTAAACAGCCAAAAGAAGGGGCATAAAACTCACTTGAGAGACTGCTCTTGCACGGGAAAAAAGAATTTTTCATTTTACACATCTTGTGTCGCCAGCAAGCTTGATGCAAAACAGGCACAGTTAACGCAACTTTGCTTTAACTTTATGTGACTAGTATATATATATATATATATATATATATATATATAGAGAGAGAGAGAGAGAGAGAGAGATGTATATATATATATATATATATATATATATATATATATAGTTTTTTGATTGATTCAGATTTCCATAATCAGGCACCGCTCCACCGAGGAATCCATTCAAGCAGACAATGCTCACAATAGTCAGCATACACTTACAAGAAATCATAAGACTTGAACTGGGCTGCATTCTAACATTTATTTTGCATACATTTTCGCCCTGTTCTGGGACTCATCAGACAATTGCAAACACAAACATTATATATATATATATATATATATAGAGAGAGAGAGAGAGAGAGAGAGAGAGAGAGAGAGAGAGAGAGAGAGATAATGCTGAACATTAAGTAGTGGGGGGGAAAACAAGTGCAGGTTAACAATATATATATATATATTATATATATATATATTGAACACGCTTAGAAAAACAAAAATTCAAGGCCTGCGAGGAACAATCAGTAAATGAACGAAATGATGGAATGCACAGCATAGAGGAAGAGGGAGTGGGCTCCGTTTAGCATCTTCTCATTGTCCGCTGAAATGCCTGTGATGAGCGCCCAGTTGCTCAAGTGTCTTGTCACAGCGGTACTGCTTTTCTTTGGGCGATGTCTGTAGTGGAAATCACAGGAAAAATGCCAGAAAGAAAGAAAGAAAGACATTAAGAAAAGAAAGTGAGAAAGAACGAGAGACAGTAGGAAAGAAGAAACTAGAAAGAAAAAGAAAGGAAATGAACAAACGAACGAATGAATGAATTAGTTCATGATTGATTGAAAGATTGGAAGAATGAATGAACAAATGAAGGCAGGAAGGAACGAAAACGAACGATTCAATGGAAAAATAACAAATGAAACCTGAAACACAGAAAGGAAAGAAAGAAGGAGGAAGAGAAAGAAAGAAAAGAAACAAACAAACAAAGAAGGATAGAAACAAATAAACAAAGAAAGATTCAAGCAAGAAAAAGGAAAGAAAGAGAAACAAACAACAACAACAAAAAACAGAAAAAAAGTAAGAAAGAAAGCAAAAGAAAAAAGAACAAACGAACGAACGAAACAAAGGAAGGAAGGAAGGAAGGAAGGAAGGAAGGAAGGAAGGAAGGAAGGAGGATGGAAGGAAGGAAGGAAGGAAGGAAGGAAGGAAGAAAATTTCAAATCAACATAAATGAAAAAAAACACTCAAGGAAGGAGAAAGAAAGAAACAAAGAAAGAAAGAATGAAAGAAAGAAAAAAAATGTCCTTCACTCACGAACAATCCAATCAGGATGACCAGCACAAAGTAGGCCACCAACACTCCGATGTCGGCGCCGGACAACGTGGC
>JADBJO010015713.1:40000-42867 GCA_016801955.1 Conus betulinus | reverse complement strand
CAAATGATTTTTTCATGGATGCCGAAACTGGACTGGGGGCTGATTGAAGGAGGACTGGAGAGAATCTAACTCAATACCTGTGAACATCTCAAGAAAAGGTCTCTCATGCAGGGAAGAAGGATAAGGGCTTGGCTCCCTTCTCTCTCTTGGTCCTGCTTTGAAAAAAATCATTATTGTCGAAAGCATTATTGACACCAAGAGGGAAAGAAACATTTTGTTTGCAGTTTTGCCCTAGAAAAACAAAACAAACAACAACAAAAAAAGCTTTGAGCAGGGAAAAGGAGGGGGACAGGGAGGACTTGAATTCTTTTTTATCCCCTGTCTAACATCACTTGCAATGATATGACCTTGAACTAAACACCAGGACACAAAATCATTTTTTGCATCAAAACACACATTTACAAGCAGTTTGAAGTGTTGGACACGACTGAAAAATCTTGACTGTTAGCTATCGTGTTTTTTTTTTTTTTTTTTTCGTTTGTTTTCAGTTTCAATGTCTGTGGCAAAGTAACCATTGACCGTATCCCAGAAAGCCTTGGGGCGGTGACCAGCCAGCGGCGCATCATTTACAGCCCAGAAGGCAAGGGGTCAGAGGCCATCTCTAAAATGACTGATGCTGAGGGCAAGTTCTGTGTCAAGGTCAAACCAGGCAAATATCTTCAATGTGAGTGGTTTTTATTTATTTATTTTTTTTTCCTCTCAGGTCTTTTTGTTTTTAATCTTTCCTTCAGTTCCCACTTTTGAAAAAAAGTGAATTTAATCTTTTTGTGAACCCCTCGGTGGGCATTATTCCTATACTATACTGGCTGGGTCTCGTTGGTGCCACAAGTTGGTGGTCAGAACTTGAAATCTTGTTCTGTAGGCAACATGGAAGGCTGGCGTTATTATGGCGAAGGGTGTTTGTTGCTTCGGTGAATTTGGCACCGGCGACACTTAGAGTGTCTCCCTCCTGATTGAACTGTTTCAGCGTGGATGTCTCTCAGTTAGAGTTCCATCAAACAGTTGATATACCCGTTGGCTTGTTGAAAAGTGAAAAAAAAAAAAAAAAAAAAAAAAACAAAAAACAAAACAAAAAAAACCCTCTTCTGGACTGGGAATTAGTGGGAGCAAAGCCGGATAATCCCATTTAGATGTCTGATAGGCCTGATCGGATCGTTTATTGGGGATGTCTTACTGTACTTAGTGGTGTCATGTATTGTGGGGCAGCATCCGCAACGTGTATCACTCAGTCGGGCTTATGTATGTATTAACGCATCTAAAAACAGGGATGAAAACGACAGAGTTACAAACATATTCCCAGTATTTTGACCTTCGCTCCACAGGGGAATTTATTGACAAGAATATCTCTCCTCTCTCTCTCTCTCTCCTCTCCCTCTCTCTCTCTCTTCTCTCTCTCCTCACACACACACACACACACACACACACACACACACACCACACCACACACACACACACACCCTACAACAGTAGTCCTACCTACACGAGGACCTAGAAAAGTGAGTTGTGGTATTCGGGATCCTTGAGTGGTGTGTGTGTGAGTGTGTGTGTGTGTGTGTGTGTGTGTGTGTGTGTGTGTGTGTGTGTTTCAAAGCCACATGTTTCTCATCTCTATACAAATACACTGTTGAGGGGGGGGGGGGGGGGGGGGGGGGGGGGGGGACCATTTCAGACATTGCGAGCATGGTAATAAAGCTGAAGTTACAGGTTTTCTATTTGTATCTTTTCGTGCTATGGCACGTTGTATAGGTACCTGTCTCTTTAAACTTAGAAATATAAACACGTGTACTTTCCCACGTGCAACCAAAAGCCGGTGTGATTCAGCTGCCTTTGATGTCATAGTTTCAGACGGCATGTACTTTCATTTTGTTATGTGTTTGTTTATCTGCTATTGTAACGGCTAATCAAAGACAACTATATCAAAAAAAAAAAAAAAAAAAAAAAAAACGTTTGGCGTTTTGACCCAGCTGTTTGTAACTGTTGACCCTCTCCGCGGTAAATACACAGATTTTCATTGACTCCATGTGACGTCGATCGATTCTCGGTCCTGTCGCACTGTTAGGGACACCTTGTCCGTAAAGGACTGACAGCATCGGCCATGTGATTGATGTACCTGCATGTGCGTGCGCGGGGTGGGGTCTCTTCCAGAGATACTTCCCCGAGACTTCACCCCCCCACCCCCACCAACTCTCCTCCAACTCCCCTCTCGACCCCGTCCCCCCCCCCCCCCCCCCCCCCCCCCCCCCCCCCCCCCCCACCCCCCCCCCCCCCCCCCCCCCCCCCCCCCCCCCCCCCGTTCTCAATTCTCATTAATCCAACTTCCCCTTCTTCCAATCCCACAAATGCTCCACCCCCTTTTCTCTCCCTCCACCCCCCACCCCCCTTCCCGCTCCGACTCCTCTGGGTGAGTGGCTGACCTATGCTTGACCTCAAACCGTCAGCGATGTCGCCATCTTTTCCATCTTCTCTGGCCTATGTGGAGATTTGGCGCCGTTTGTCTGTCTGTTTAGCTGCCTTCCTGTCTGTCTGTGTTCCAGAGGCCGCTGGTTATTACCAGGCGGCAGAACGCCGACCGGGCAATTTTTCTGGGTGTCCGAGTGTTGGCAGCTTGTCTGTCTTCTTCCCCATTAATTGTTTCCGTCTGTCTTCTCCCTTCCACCGCTCCACTGAGACCCCTCCCCCTTTCCCCCCATACTCCCTATCCCGTCTCTTTCTCTGTCTGTCTGTCTGTCTGTCTGTCTGTCTGTCTCTGTCTCTCTCTCTCTCTCTCTCTCTCTCTCTCTATATATATATATATATATATTTTTTTTTTTTCTGTTCTTTTCCCCCCTTTTTTTGGGGGGGGGGGGGGGGGGGGATCCTCCAACCTA
>JADBJO010015713.1:32500-35000 GCA_016801955.1 Conus betulinus | reverse complement strand
ACTCGAAGAATCGTCAGCAAGACACGGCACCCAGAAGACCAAGTTGAAGGCACAGCCACAACAGCATCGTGAAAAAACTGATGTAACTGTGCACGGGCAGAAGCTAGGAACGGTTCATTTTGTTCATTTACCTAGGATCCATCATCAGCAGTGAGGAATTCACAAGAGAGAGTCCTCTCAAGGACAACGGAGACACACATCAGCTCTGTCCAGACTAACACCTGTACAGGGAAGGACAGTAACATCTCCATCACACACAAGATCAGGCTCCTGCGTGCACTGGTGTTTCCCATCTTCCTGTGTGTCTGCGAGACATGCCCCACACAGCAAAAAAAGAACAATCCACGCCTTGGAATGGAGATGTTACCGCAAGATACGTGGCATCTGATGCATCCTGTCACCTATGAGCAAGTGCGCCAGACCATCAAACGGCATACCGGACCTTATGAAGACCTACCGACATCGATCCACTGGTCTTGCTGAGACAATCCTTCTGGAATATGTTGAAGGAGAAAGATGAAGGGGAAGACAGGAAAAGCGACGTACTGACAGCATTGCAGAAAGGACAGGGATGACGTATGCAGAGAGACCCAAGTCGTGGCACACCATCAATAGAACTGGAGGAAACTGGTTCACTGTTCGTTAGTTTGGCGCCCCAGTTACATCTTCAGGAGCTAAAGGAGAAGAAGAACGGGAAGCGAGAGCCCCTCCCCACTGTCCTGGGGAAGTCATTCCCCTCTGACGCATCCTCTTTTGAAGGTCTGGACACATAAATCGTGGATCTCTCTCTCTCTCTCTCTCTCTCTCTCTCTCTCTCTCTCTCTCTCTCTCTCTCTCCCTCTCTGTCTGTCTGTGTCTTCTCTCTCTCTCTCTCTCTCTCTCTCTCTCTCTCTCTCTCTCTCTCTCTCTCCCCCTCTCTCTTTCTCTCCTTCCTCTTAGTCTATCAGTCGGCCAGTTAGTCTGTCTCCATGTATTCCTGTCTTCTCTTTCTGTCTGTCCGTCTGTCTGTCTGTCTGTGTCCGTCTGTAAACGGTTCCGTGTAGTTGGAATCCGTCCGAGTGCAAACGGGGGAAGTGTTGGCGTTGGTCGTGTTTTTGCCCTCCAGTGACGTGCTTTCTTTGGCTCCGGGCGGCGAATGCCGTTCGCTTAGAATATAATCATGCACTCCAGGGTCCTGACAGAAAGAGAGAGAGATGGGGAGGGGGGGGGGGGGGGGGGGGGGGGGGAAAGAGAGAGAGAGAGAGAGAGAGAGAGAGAGAGAGGGGGGGGTAGAGGAGGGGGAGAGATGATAGAGAGACGAGGAGGAGGAGGAGGGGAGAGGGAGGAAGGAAGACGGTAAAGAAAAAGAGAGGGCTAGGGAAGAAGGGTTGGAGGTGGGAGGGAAGGGGGGGGGGGGGGGGCGAGAGAGAGAGAGAGAGAGAGAGAGAGAGAGAGAGGAGAGAGAGAGAGAGAGAGAGAGAGAGAGAGTTGTTGCCTTCATGAAGGCGGCATTATGTCATTCCTAATCACCTGTGTCTTATGGCTTCTTTCATCACTCTCATAATCAGGTGTTCCGAGGGGTCTGTGGTCAGATGGCAAGAGCATTTGCCAGCGGAGCTGCTGGCCGTGAGTTGGAACCACTTTAGGACTCGGATCTTTACCGGCTTGAAAACCCTTCTCCACCCAGGAGTAGATGTGTTCTGATTCAGGTCAGGGAAGATTTATGCGGCAGAGGGAGAAGAATGGGCGCGTGTCTTCCGTCATTCGACGCTAAACTCCAAACACGATGAAAATCTGACAACAGCTCATTGCATCTACGGCCAGTATGCTGTGGGGCTTTAGCCCCCCCCCCCCCCCCCCCCCCCCACACACACACACACACACACACACACACACACACACACCCATCGCCCCAACCCCTCCTTTTGATGTGATTAGCCTGAGGTTTTGTGGGTGAGAGAGAGTCTCGAACAACTTCTATGCTCGCTGTTCTCGAAGCATCGGCCAGCAAGCAGTTCTACAGTGATGCGCTCACTCTCTGTGTGCCAGTGGAAACACTTCTCCCTCTCTACCCCCACCTCCTGTCTGTATTTCCTGTTTTTAAGCCAGCAGGACCAATAAGGACGAAACGCTCGTGCCATTCACACTGTGAAATGTGGTGGGAGTGTGTGTTTGGTTGGCTTTGTGGTAAAGCACCGATTTGTCAGCCATACGTCACGAGTTCGAATCTCACTGGTGTGCAATATCATCATCATTATCGTCATCATCATCATGATCAGCAGCAGCAGCAGCAGCAGCAGTATTAAGGAGACGAACAAAAAAACGTCATCACCAGTGCTTACGTTGTCATGTTGGTGGCATTAGTGTAATGGTAAGACAGGCCTTCTACTGTGCTGATGTGGGCCCGGGGGCTTCTGGTCTGCCAGTAAGTAGCACATTCGATCATCATCATGAAAACATCACCATCATCATCATCGTCGTCGTCATCTGGACATGAAACCTGAATTTTTTTTTTTTTTTC
>JADBJO010015713.1:17500-25000 GCA_016801955.1 Conus betulinus | reverse complement strand
CATCTTTTCCGTACCTTCTCTTCCTCCTGCTCCTCCTCCACCACTTTTGTCTCCTTCATTTTCTCTTAGTTCCTCCTCCTTCCTCTTCTTCTCTCCCTGCTTCTCTTCTTCTGCGTTTCCAATTTCTCCTCCTCCAACGTATCCACTTCATTCTTTTCCTCCTCGAACTCCTCTTGCTTTTTTTTTCATCGTCTACATTTCTTTCTGCTCCCCAATCCTCTCCATTTCATTCTCTTCCTTTTCCTCTTTATCCAGTTTCGCCTACACAGTCGAACTGTGTCAAGGAGGTTGAAGTGGTCAGGCAATTGTCACGTGACAGATGGCACCTAAGGTCGTGAGGACCCTCCCGAGTTCGAACCTTCCCGATAGTGAAAGGGGGGGGGGGGGGGGGGGGGGGGGGGGGGGGGGGAAGTAACCACCAGGACCTTGGAGCATCGAGTGTAACAGTCCTTGAAACAGCAGGCACTCTTGGGCTCGTTCAGATGGTATTGCCAGGGGGCACTGTGTTGGTGCTTTGTCAGGCTGGTTGAATGCGTGTGGACGTTGTTATCGTAGTTTTCTCTAGGATAATTACTGTGTTAAAGTGGTCCCGGAATCGGCGGGAATTTTCGAAGTTCATTTGGTGCCAGTTTGCTAAGCAATTAGGTAGGGATGTGTGTAAATGCTGAGGTGTAGAAGAATGTAGCGAAAGGAGATTCAAGGCATGGCCCAAAGGGAAATCTTTGTGACCATCCCTATATAAACTGAGGGAGAACAACGTGACAAAGGAAGAGAAGAACATCACGAATGAAAGACGAACAGAAGAGAGAGAGAGAGAGAGAAGAGTGAGCAGGACAGAGAAGGTTGAAAGAAACGCGGTCTGGGAGACAGAAGTGACAGCAAGGTCTTAGGGTAAAAGACAAGCTGGAAGAGAAAAGACTGAGTTTGAAGCCCAGAGGTGGGTGAAAGAGACAAAGAAGAAGAACATTTTTCCGTCGAGATCCCAGAGACGACCACGAAGACCCAGTCCTGAAGCCTTGAACAAATCAACCAAAGGCGTCACCATCACCCAGTGCTGAAGAAAACTCGAAGTGACTTCTTCAAGAATTGTGGTGTAGTGCGAAAGTGTGGTTGTGTGTGTGTGTGGAAACCTGGCCAGGTAAGAAGCCATTTTATTATACCCAGGATTAGGAAGTATTGATCTTTTATGTTTTGATGATTCCATTTTGGGTAACTGGATTTTTCATGTGTAATCATAATTAGCATAGAAATTGTATTTCTTGTTCTCAGTCGTGTTAGGAGAGAAACGAATGCGTGACATCCCATTCCCAGAGAGAGGTGAATGAATGTTGGTGGGCGCATGAGTGTGCATATGCGTGTATGAGTGCAGAGATAACCTTGGTGTGTTAAGCCTGACTAATGATACATCAGCTTAGTGCAATTAAGCAATACCATCACGATTTCCTCCGTCTTGGACAAAGTGGCCTTTGTTCCTCCTCTTCCGTCATCTTCTTCCGCCTCCACCTTCCGTCTTCTTCCCCAGCCCCCTCCCCCTCCTTTATCTTCTCCACATCCCCCTTCCCCTCTTGTAGTTTCCCCTCTTTCTCCTCCTTCACTTAACCATGCTCCACCTCCTCCTCCATCTTCACAGCTTGTCCACTCTCTTTTAATCCTGTCCTGTTATCTTCCCTGTTTCCTTCTCGTTGTTTTTGTACTGCTGTCCGACCATCTCTCTGTCCATAATCCTCCACAGTATTATTGCCCTCCTCTTCGTCGTCCTCCTGCTTTCATTTTCTCTTCTTTCTTAAATTTCTCCCAGGCCAGGTGGGAAGAATGTCTTATGTTTTTTAATATTATTCTTTCATTGGATAACGTTTTCGAGAGAGAGAGAGAGAGAGAGAGAGAGAGAGAGAGAGAGAGAGAGTGTGTGTGTGTGTGTGTGTGTGTGTCATTGGATAACATTTTTGAGTGTGTGTGTGTGTGTGTGTGTGTGTGCGCGCGCGTGTGTGTGTGTGTGTGTGTGTGTGTGTGTGTGTGTTTTCCTCCTCCACCATCCTCCAAGTGTTGTTCTACTCCTCCATTTCCTATTCTCAATTTCTTCCTTCCCCCTTCTCCCCGTCTCCTTCCCCCTACTCCCCTTCCCTCCTCCTCTTCCTCTTCTTCCTCCTCCAGTCCGGCCTTCTCGATCAGTTGCCAGAAGAGCGTTTCCCACCAACTGGAGGGCAAGGCAAAGGCTGTCTCTATGGTGTGTTGATGATGGAGACCGTGTGGCTTGTGCCGTGATCACGCGAGGGAGATGGGAGGAAACGGGACTGGCACGTTGCGTGTGAAAATTACCGCAGCTGTGGCTGCTTCTGCTTTTCTTCTGCCTGTCTGCCTGTTTGTCGGTCCGCCGGCCCGTCCCGATGTCGTTTCGTTTTGTTCCTGTGCTCTGTCTGTGTCAAGGTGCGCTCTCTCTGCCTGTCTATTATCTTGTTTCTCTGTCTCTGTCTGTTTCTCTGTGTCTATCTATCTGTCTGCCCGTCAGTGTGTGTGTGTGTGTGTGTGTGTGTGTGTGTGTGTGTGTGTGTGTGTGTGTGTGTGTGTGTGTGTGTGTGTTAGACATGATGATAAGGGTAATTGTGACTTTCTGTCTGTGTCTGTCTGTGTCTGTCTGTGTGTCTGCCCGTCAGTCTGTCTGCCTGTGTGTGTGTGTGTATGTGTGTGTGTGTGTGTGTGTGTGTGTGTGTGTGTGTGTGTGTGTGTGTGTGTGTGTGAAACATGACGATGATGAGGGTAATTGTGACTTTGTGTCTGTCTGCCTGTGGTGGTGTGTGTCTGTCTGTCTGTCTCTCTCTCTCTGTCTCTCTCTCTCTCTTTCTCTCTCTCTCACACAACACACACACACACACACACACACACACACACACACACACACACACACACACACACACAAGAACAGAGAGACAGACAGACACAGACACACACACAGACACACACACACACACACACACACACACACACACACACAGAGAGAGAGAGAGAGAGAGAGAGAGAGAGAGAGAAGAGAGAGAGAGAGAGAGAGAGAGAGAGTGTGTGTTGTGTTGTTGGTGGGTGGGTGTGTGGCTGGGTGCATGTTTGATTTGCTGGCGGATATCCATTGAAAGCATTTGCTGGATGTGCCAAGCGACACGAACAGTCTGGCTCGACCGGATGTGCCCAAGCCAGACACAGCCCGAGCAGAGCGAGAGAGCAGACGAGCAGACTGCCCGAGATGTATGGGAACCTATGCGTGTCAGAAGCTTGGCATAACTGCATTCTTTCAGAAAAAAATTGCATTTTTTCCTCCAGGCAACTGATGTTATATTCACTGGTGTTACTGCTTCATGATCTCTTGGCGTCCCGGCCGTTAGACAGTAATCTCCATGATTGTCACTTAAGAAGAAGGATAATTATGACTCATGACAGGATATGATTACGACTCTTAAGAATTGATTATTAAGGACTCATAAAACCAAGTAATTATAACCCATTAATTTTGTCTGTGCAGTGGTACTTTGGGCGTCGTTCTGCGGACTACAGACTTTGAAAAATTGCTTTTCAACGGCACACAAAACCCGGCAAGCGGAAATGACTCACATTTTACTGTTTACACTATTCAAGGCACTGCAGAGCCATCAGATGGTTTTTCGATTTACCGATGATCTGATACATGAACAGCACCCAACCAGTGTGTAAATAAATAGTAAAATTGATTGGTTTTGCGTGGCATTTCGTTTCCTGCTTCCCAAGTACCGTTTCTTTACAATGGTAATATGATAACAGTTTTCAAGATAAAAAGTAATCATGACAGCTTTTTAAATGATAATTACCGTTTGCGCGCGCGCGTGTGTGTGTGTGCGTGGGGGGGGGACAGCCATTTTCATCTTTTAAGGTTATCTTTCAGAGAGACTGGCAGCTGTCTTTCTCCTCTCTTGGGTCACGTTCGTTCACATCGCAGACGAACAGTCCTAAAGTTATTAGCCTTTGTGAGGAAACTGACAAGCTGTAAGTTTTGGTGTTGGTTTGTTTTGTTTTTTTTTTTTTCACCCATAGGATGCAGCGAAATCAATGATGACATGTTTCATTATAAACATTTTGTCACTTGATTGATTTGTGGCGTGTGTCGTTGTCACTCCTGCTTTCACTTTCGGGACACAGGTTGGGTGGTATCATGCTCACTGTGGCGTGATGGTATTAAACGTGTGGCTTGTCATTTTGTCGTCACTTTTTTTCCTTCCGACCTTTCGTCAATCATTGATTGATTGATTGAATTCGGTGCCTCTTTCCTTCCCTTCCTCCAGCCAGTCCGAGTAGGAGTGAAAACAACTTTTGTGAAACTCTTACCGCTTCATGTTTAGTCAGTCTGCCCGCTACCAGAGGTAGTGCGCAGTTGTAAGTGTTGAAGCATCATCCTCGGACCACCACCATCCCCCCCCCCCCCCCACACACACACCCCTGTGTCCTCCTCTTCCCATCCTCTCCCCCCCCCCCCCCCCCCCCCCCCCCCCCCCCCCCACACACACACACACCTTCCGCTATCATTCTCCCGTTTACTGTTTTGTTTTCAAGGTACTGTTCTATGGTCAGTGGCGGTTGTTGGGAGCGAGAATAACGTTCTCTGAGCCTGAACAGAACTTCGAGAGAAGCTGAACAAAGCCGGGATGTTATGTGTGTGCTCACACACATGCGCGCGTGCGCAAAAAGAGGAGTGGATACGCGCGTGCACGCACCCCCCCCCCCCCCACACACACACACACACACGCACGCGCGCGGGCGCATGCACGAATACACATGCACCCACCGACTTGCACACACACACACACACACACACACACACCTCAGCGGGTTGAGTTATCCCCATGTGTGCTGAAAAGTTTCCTCAGCTGATGTCAAGCTGGCAGCGTGCGCTCCACAGGATTGCATGCCATGGAGACAAGACGTTGTCCTCCCCCCCCCCCCCCCCCAACAACACACTCACCTCCCACCCTCTGACTCCTTTGTCATTCTCCCTGCTCCTCTCCCGTCACTGCACCCCCCCCCCCCCCCCCCCCCCCCCCCACCACACCCACGCACACGCACACACACATACATACACAGACCTCCAGTTCTCCAACTCTTCCCACTGTTCCAAGGTGTTGCACGGGATTTGTGAGTCTTGTGTTTGTGGTGTTTTGCTTTTGTCGTCAGTTTTACTTTTGCGTAGGTTGTGCTGTTCAGTGTGCTTTTTTTGGTTTTGGTTGTTGTTGTTGTTGTTTGTTTTTCCTCGGATTCGGTTTCAGATGAAGTGGCGTTCTGAGAGCGTGGGTGTGTAATGGCTTTAGATAAGGAATCTGACGTGAGACAGGAAAGCTGCTAGAAGTCTGACTTTGCATGAAGACGGTTTTTTGTTGTTGTTGGTTTGTTTGGTTTTTGTTTGTTGTTGTTTTGTTTATTTTCCAGCTGTTTAAAAAAAAAAAACGTATTATCTTCTTATTGTTCATTATTGGTTTCCGATGTGAGTTATGAAAATCTTGTACATGATAAAACCAATAGTGATGATGCTGATGCTGAGGACAATGATGAAATATAGGTTTTTCAGTCTAAAGCGTGCATGAATTGATAGATTCTCATTCTTTATTTCTCTGTTTCTCTCTCGCTCTGTCTGTCTGTCTCTCTCCACCTCTCCCTCCCCTCTCTCTCTGTCTCTGTCTTCTGTCTGTCTGTCTCTCTCTCTCTCTCTCTCTCTCTCTCTCTCTCTCTCTCTCTATATATATATATATATATATATCGATGCTTAGAACTAAAACGTTCAAATTCATGTACACATTTCTGGTGGCCGGGTGGGGGCAGACGGATGGTTGGGATTCGGTAGCATATGCTTACAAAAACTCTGTGTGTCAGTTCTTTGTTTTTTATATCTTTATTAATGAAAAGGTTTTGCGTGATGTTCGTTTGCTTTTTTTTTTTTGTTTGTTTAACATTGAGAAGATTCCACCTTTTTGTGCAGAATGACATATCTCTACATGTACTTCTTAATTTCTTTGCCAAAACTTTATCATGAACTGATGTAGTGTTTTGGCAAATATTGTTTCCAGTTTTCTAGGAATACATGTTGGAGTGAAAAGGAAACATTTACACAGAAATCATGTTTTGGCTGAAATTGTTTAATCACAGTGTGTGAAAAGTAATTTCTGCAAGAAGCGTACAAACAAGACACCTGTCTCTTGCATAATGAAAACAGATCATGCATTTTTTCACCAGAGTGCTTTATATTTATCTTAAAGAAAAGACCCAGTGTTGTTTTTTTTTTTCTTAAGAAGCCCATTCGCATTTTGGCTCAGAAATCAAACATTTGTTGGATGTGCTAGTCTAACGCATCTGCTGGGACAGCGAGTGCCTGTAAAAATGGAACGGTTTGTTTTGGGAGGAAAACATGCAATTGAGCCAGACGAAACGGATGTTTCTGAGGATCGTGGACCGGATACAGTGTGTATGTGTGTGTGTGTGTGTGTGTGTGTGTGTGTGTGTGTGTGTGTGTGTGTGTGTGTGTGTGTGTGTGCTTACCTGTCTGCATGAATATTTATGTTAATCATTAATGTATTTGTTTTTTTTTTTCCTATCAACTATTTTCTCCCTTTTTTTTTTAATCTGTTCACCGTTTTGACAGTTTCGTTTACTGATGCGTTTGTCACTTACATTGTTTTTGTTGAATGTATCTTTTACATTCATGGATTGACGTCACTTCAAAATATGCGAGATATGGATAATGATCCTAAGGAGAAGGGAGACTGGGAAGGGTGAATGACAGGATTGGGGGGGAGAGGGGGGAGGGGAGAGAGGAAGATGGGAGGATACTTAACATCTCACAGATACCACCAGAAACTCACATTAAGATTTCCAGCGAAAAATGTCGACTTTTGGTTTGGGTGTTTGGGATTGAAAACTCGTTACCGTCGATTACTAAAGTGCCCGAAACAGGTGTCTTATCCAGTGTGATGCAAGTTGACACGTCCAATTGATCAGTTGCCAGACCCGTCGTGCATCAAGAGCGTAAAGGGCTTCTAAACGCTCGTTACAGATGTGGTGGAGTTTGACGCCCTCACAGCAAACCTTTTGAGGACAAGTTGTTCTTTTCGCGGGTAGTCTTGGACACGCTCCTTCACCCGTTTCCTCCTTTATTCAGCCCGCCCAAAGGGGAGTAGGAACTGCTGGAGTTCCAAGGTGGTCTGGGGGGGGGTTTTAGTTCGTTGACAGACAGTGATGTCAAAGACGTCAAAGACGTCTCTCTCTCTCTCTCTCTCTCTCTCTCTCTCTCTCTCTCTCTCTCTCTCTCTCTCTCTCTCTCTCTCTTCGGGGGGAGGGGAGAAGGGGATTGCGGGTACTCGGGTGGGGAATAGGAGTCGGGGGCTTACTTTTAGGAAGATGCATGTGGGGAGGGCAGGGGCTAAGATTACAGTTGCCCGTACAATGCCACGCTGCGTGTATGCTGGAATCTGTGTGTGTGTGTGTGTGTGTGTGTGT
>JADBJO010015713.1:5000-7500 GCA_016801955.1 Conus betulinus | reverse complement strand
CGACAAGAAAATGGCATGTATAGATGTAGCCCAGTCAGTTGGAGAGAGGAGTGCATGAGTTGTGATTGGTTGCTGGGAAAGAGAGAGCAAACCGATTCAGCGAACACTTCAGGGTCACATGTGTGACTGACGAAAGCTCTGGGACTTGCATACCCGCCTGTATCCCAAGGTGCTGATGGAACGCCGTGGGATTCCCTGAGTGGATGAGTTGTACGTCCTCACATCACGAGCTTTTAGGAACAGGTTTATCGCCGCATCAAGCTGCAGCAAGGAGTCGGTCGTCTAGGCAAGACTTGCAGGCTGGCAGGTTTGGTCGAGGTTGGTGTTTGCGGTCGGGCGGAGGCACCCGGGGTAGACGGTGTCGTCAGGCAGGAGCCTGGGTGAAGTTGTAAGTCGTTAGGACCGCCGAGCGCGCGGTCGTCTGCAGGTTGTTGTTCGGCGATGGTCGATGTTGTTGGTGTCGTCGTCGTCGTCGTCGTCGTGGTTCCTCCAAAGCCATCCTCAGGGCTAGGCTACTTGGGGGGGCTGGCCGTCTTCATGCTGAGTGGCGACGACGGTCCTGTGCCGCGTGAGGCCGACTCGGGAGACGTACGGGACACAAGTCGCCGAGCCGCTGCACATAGATCCATGTCCACTCTGCGCCCATGGGGACGTTCCCACCCCCCCCCCAACACCAAAGGGAGGGCCATGCTGGTCGTGCAGGCCACTGGGGAAGTCGCAAGAGTGGCAGCGCCTCGTCGTCAAACTGCCCCGCCGCCTCGAGAGCCGTCCCCCAGCGACACAGGCTAGTCCCGTCGTCAGTCCGGGTGGGTGGAAGGAAATCGGTGCTGCCCCACGCCTGTCTGCCTCCTAGGCGTCTTCTGCCGGTCGCTGCCACCCTCCCAGCAGGAATGAGTAGCTGCGACAGCCGAGCCACTACCGCTGCTTTGGGATCGCCTTTTTCTCTCCAACGATTTAGACATCTCCGTATGACTCCGTCTGTGCCTTCCTGACGGCACCGCCTGTGGAAGCAGATTGCGAGAAAAACCAGGGCTGGGAACACAGACAGGTGGAGGCCGTGTGGTGGGGAAGGGTGGGTAGGTTTACATACCTGTGTACAATAGTGGACGGGTGGGGTGGCTTACATATATCTGTGCACAGTAGTGGAAGGGGGGGGAATGGCTTACATACCCGTACACAGTAGTGGAAGGGTGGGGTGGCTTACATACCTGCGCACAGCAGTGGAAGGGTGGGGGTGGCTTACATACCTGTGCACAGAAGTGGAAGGGTGAGGTGGCTTACATACCTGTGTTCAGCAGTGGAAGGGTGGGGTGGCTTACATACCTGTGCACAAGTGGAAGGGTGGGGTGGCTTACATACCTGTGCACAGCGGTGGAAGGGTGAGGTGGGCTTACATACCTGTGTTCAGCAGTGGAAGGGTGGGGTGGCTTACATACCTGAGCACAGTAGTGGAAGGGTGGGATGGTTTACATACCTGTGCACAGTAGTGGAAGGGTGGGGTGGCTTACATACCTGTGCACAGTAGTGGAAGAGGTGAGGTGGCTTACATACCTGTGCACAGTAGTGGAAGGATGAGGTGGACTGAGCACAGTAGTGGAAGGGTGGGATGGCTTACATACCTGTGCACAGTAGTGGAAGGATGGGATGGCTTACATACCTGTGCACAGTAGTGGAAGGGTGGGGTGGCTTATATACCTGTGCACAGTAGTGGAAGGGTGGGGTGGCTTACATACCTGTGCACAGTAGTGGAAGGGTGGGGTGGCTTACACACCTGTGCACAGTAGTGGAAAGAGGTGAGGCGGCTTACATACCTGGTGCACAGTAGTGGAAGCATGGGGTTGGCTTACATACCAACTGAACACAGTGGGTGGAAGGCTGGGATGGCTTACATACCTGTGCACTATCATCCGTATGCATGTGCACGTATACACATACCAACCCTCCACCATTCTCTCTCTCTCCTTCTCTCTCTCTCTCTCTCTCTCTCTCTCTCTCTCTCCTCTCTCACATAGCTCTATTCCTCCTCCACTCTCTCTCTCTCTTCCTCACATCGCGCGCACACACAAGCATGCGCGCGCGCGCACACGCACGCACGCACACACACACACACTCACACACACACACAACACACACACACACACACACACACACACACACACACACACACACACACACGCGCGTGCGCGCGCATACACACACACACACACACACACACGCACGTGTGCGCGCATGCACGTCTCTCTCTCTCTCTGTCACACACACACACACACACACACACACACACACACACACACACACACACACACACACGTACAGGTACGTGCTCGTGCATGCATGTTTGTTCCTGTTGTTTTTCACCTGTATAGTATGATGCTGCCACTGCAGTGCGTGTGCTGTTGGCACGTAACGTGCCTGTCGTCTTTCATTCCTTTTGCCTTCGTAGTCATCCTTTGCCTCCTACGACTTGGGACTGACGTGAAGCGACAGTGAAGTTGTACTG
>JADBJO010015712.1:0-36123 GCA_016801955.1 Conus betulinus | reverse complement strand
GGTATGTCCAAGTCTCACTGCATGAAATACTTTCAAATACTTTGTCGTTTCAGGTATGTCCCTGCTCTGCAGCTTCAAATACATATCAGATACTTGGTTACCTTAACTGTATCTGTAATGTTTAACAAATGCTACTTCAAGTCTTATCTCGTTTGCTTTGTCACTTCAAATTGCCTTTATTGATGTTTATGTTTGTTTTTTCGAATCTTATATGTTGGTATCCATTCCTGTGTTGTGTGAGGCCATTCCTTCCTGTTTCTTTGTCGGAAAAAAAAAAAGTGAAGTGCATGTAAACATGAGCCCTGGGGATGGAAGAAGGAAGAGTGTGTTGTTGAAGAGAAAATATACAGTTGCTGAACCCTTCTGCAGGTTTTAATAGTGGACTGTTGGCAGGAGCAAAATGGGGAAAACAGTGTGTTCTGGATTTGGTAGGATTTGGATGCAAGATCCATTATTTGATCAGGGTTCAGATCAGGCTCCTCGACGTCTGTGTCATATATGCTCGCAGTGCGCTGGCATTGGGCGGACAGGCACATACATGTGAGTATAAGTGCAGTCGTGGAGGCACATACAAGTACAAAAGAGTTTGAAGCTTTAACAGAGTTTATTCGGGTGCCTTTGACAACCAAAATAGCCGATGGATTAGGATTCCATTTATGATTATTCTTTCTTTCTTTCTCCTCTCTCTCCTGCACACACACACACACACACACACACACACACACACACACACACACACACACACACACACGCACGCACGCACGCACAAAACACACCACGTCCACAAGATCAATCGACTTTTGATGAGGTGGCCAACGTCGAACCGATGCACCAAATGGTGGCTCTCCCACAATCGCTTATCACTTCCGATACCAGGCAGTTGGTACCTAGTGAGTAGCGTCCCTTTCAGAGGTGACCGAATCACGAAGGGAGCTCAGCCATTATTTGTCAGGTCATGAGTCAACCATAGTTAAACTGCTGCCCATGACAACGTACTAGTCGTGTGCGTACGGTTCGGGCCACATCAGTGCTGTCACCCAGCATAGCGGTATACAGAGAGAGAGAGAGAGAGAGAGAGAGAGAGAGAGAGAGAGAGAGAGAGAGAGAGAGAGAGAGAGAGAGAGAGACAGACAGACAGACAGATAGACAGACAGACAGATAGACTGACTGACAGACAGCAGAGACAGACAGAGACAGAGGCAGACAGAGAGACAGAGACAGAGAGCACGTAAGCACAGCCCCCCACCCCCCACCACCCACCAGAGAACTGACCAGTGGGTAATAGTTAATCCGAACACACAAGTGTCGTATTCTTTGAATCTTGAGTTGTCACCTCCCGACACCCTTCAACCTTTCTCCTTCCTCCCTTCAAACCTCTCCCCTAGTCCTCCTCCCCCCCCCCCCCCCCCCCCCCCCCCCATCACTCACTTTCCCTCTCATTCGAGATAAGAATACATATACTCATGTTGGCACACATTCAAGAGCAGTTTGATTTTATATTTGTTCCCGTGAACTTGATGACGAAAGGGGCCCATGGATTGTATTCTTTATTTTCTTTCTGACGTTGTGTCTACAAGACAAAACCAGCTTCTGATGAGATAATACTCAACCGAGAAATAGTGGAGCAAATGGCGGCTCTCCCACAATCCCTCATCATTTCCACCAGCGCCAGTGACTTGGTACCTAAAGAGTAGCGAGCGTCCCTTCCAAAGGAGGAGGACTGACGTTGGCAGATCGAGCGCTGATCATCAGGTCATGAAGAAAAAAAGAAAAGGAAGGAGGAGGAGAGGACGGCCACAGTGAGGAAGGAGGAGGAGGAGGAGGAGGATGAGAGCATACCCCGTGCGAGACACGTTGCTCCCTCGTCTGGGTGTGGGTGTCGGCAAACTGTCGAGGCCCCCCCCCGCCGCAGCCCATGAAACCTTCCATTGAGCAGATTTTGTGGCAAAATATTGTATTGTGACTGTTAAGCACGATGGCACCCAACTACCCGTCTGTGTGTGAGTGTCGCAGCCATGTGAGTGTGTGTGTGTGTCTGTGTGTGTGTGGTGTGTGTGTGTGTGTGTGTGTGTGTGTGTGTGTGTGTGTGTGTGTGTATGTGTCTGTGGTGTCTGTGTCTGTCTGTCTGTCTCTCTCTCTCTCTCTCTCTCTCTCTCTCTCTCTCTCTCTCTCTCTATCTATCTATCTATCTCACTGTCCAATATTCCAATTAAATATCGTGCAAACCCATGTCTATTCCGTATGAGTCTACTAATGACGAACAGAAATCAAAGTATTGTGAGGAATTTGTGCATATATTTGTATAGAGCCTTTAAGAGGCGATCTGTTGTGCTCAGCTAATAAATGTATTGATATGTCGATGTTATATGGATTTGCCATCCAAGTCGAAGTTAGTTTTCTGAGTTAGTAAACTGTTCTTCGTGCACTTGTACGACAGATTGTACTCAACGTGTTAATGTTTTTGTATCATTTTTATGCATTATTTTGTTGCTGTTGTTGTAATCGCCATGTAAGGTATTGAAAGTAATCCCCCTTCAGAAGGGGCTATGGCCTATCTGAATAAATTTCATTTCATTTCTCATTGTCCTCTCTCTCTCTCTCTCCTCTCTCTCTCTCTCTCTCTCTCTCTCTCTCCTCTCTCTCTCTCTCTCCTGTCCTCTCTCTCTCTATCCCTCCCCGCTCTCTCTCTGTCTCTCTCTGTCTGTCTGTCTCTCTGTCTGTCTCTCTCTGTCTGTCCCTCTCCCCGCTCTACCAAATATTAATCTGTGTGTCTGTCTGTCTGTCTGTCTCTCTCTCTCTCTCTCTCTCTCTCTCTCTCTCTCTCTCTGTATCTCTCTCTCTCTCTCGCTCTCTCTCTCTCTCTCTCTCTCTCTTCCCCGTTCTACCAACTATAATTTCGTACATGAGAACAAAGCGTTACGACATTTTTTTTTTTAAAGTAGAACCAAGAATACTTCGTCAAAAAAAAAAAAAAAACGTGTTATCGACTGACGCTTTGTCGTGTCTTAATCAAAGTACCACCGAGTTCGAGTGATGAACAAACAACATGTTGCCTTCTTAGAACGGACAGCAGCCTTTGTGGAGACTTGGGACTATGTATACCCGTTCCAGTGCAAGCTGGAGAACCGGTACCCATAGCTAACAGTAACTCGGTCTTCACTCGCCGCCCTATTTATAGGTAACAGTACTGGCATTGTTTGGTTTTCGTGACGGCCCCTTAGGAAACATAGTCGGGAGAGAAACAGAGGTCGGGTGGTGGTAAGCGCTGGGGGTCGGGGGGGGGGTTGGGGGGGGAGGGGAGGGAGGGAGAGAAGTGGACTGGGGGGGGGGGGGAAGAAACGGAGCGGGGAAGAGACAGAGAGAGAGAGGTGGGGATGAGAGAGAAAGAGAGGGAGAGAGAGAAATAGAGGGAGAGAGAGGGAGAGAGAAAGAGAGAGAGGGAGTAGTGAGAGAGTGAGACATAGAGAGTAAGAGATAAAGGGGGAGGGAGGGAAGGAGGGAGGGAGGGAGAGAGAGAGAGAGAGAGAGAGACAGAGAGAGAGACAGAGAGAGAGACAGAGAGAGAGAGAGACAGACAGACAGACATACACAGACAGACAGACAGACAGACAGACGACAGACAGACAGACAGGCAGGGGAGAAAGAGAGAGAGAGAGAGAGAGGGGGGGGGGGAGAGAGAGAGAGGAGACAGACAAACAGGCATAGGGAGAGAGGGAGAGAGAAAGAGACAGACAGACAGACAGACAGACAGACAGAGAGAGAGAGAGAGAGAGAGAGGAGAGAGAGGAGAGAGAGAAGTGAGAGAGAGGTAGGAAAGTGAGAGGAGTGGTGAGAGTGAGAAATAGAGAGTAATAAAGAGAGAGAGAGAGAGAGGGTGGTTACAAAACAAAAACCCATTATAGTGACATGACACGGGGCATTTGACAACAAGTATCAATCAATTTTTTGTTTGGATAGTGAACAGCTATATACCTTAAATCAATTTCTAATAGCGTTTCCTTTATAAGTTGAGACACAAATGCCGTAATTTAAAAGCTTTCTCAGGAATAGAGCAAGCCGAACAATTAATGTTTTATTTCTCTGAAGCAAACAGCATTGTTAATTTGTGCTGTGATGGACAGTTGTAATACTTAGCTGGAATGTACTGTTCCCTTAAACCTTGGTATTTTGGACAGTGTAATACAAAGTGCTTTTCTGTTTCAATTTGAAACTCACAGAACGGGCATAACAAATCATTTTCTGTTACATTTCTCTTAAAACGCATTTTGTGCACATTTAATTGAGACACACCTAATCGAATTCTGACTAGGCTAATTCTGCCTGTATATGATTCACCATTGGTAAGTATGAGGATAAAATCAGGTCACTTTTAAAATGTTCTGTATAATTGAAAACGTTCATTGTGCTCAATATCTGAGAGCCAGTGAGCTTTGTAGCCATTAACCAGTTTATTTCTTAAGGCTTTCAAAAACGCGACTTCGTTACCGACTCCTTGATTTTCCCAAACTTCTTCAAATCCATGTTGGTACAGAAAGAAGCAGACAGAAGATGCCCAAGTATTTTGTTTTTCTCATGATAAAATAACAACATTTTGTAAGCTTTCTTAGGTAAACGATGAGACGGCATCTTCATATCCTTAACCAGAACTTAATGCTCTTCAAGTACAAATTTACATACAATGGAAATCTACCTAACTCTCCATACACCATCACATTAGGAGTTCTTATGCTTACATTTAAAAATCTTTTTAAGGCGAAAAGATGCACTTTTTCTACCACATCAACATTTCCAATGATGCCCCATACCTCTGCTCCATAACTGAGTACTGGTTGAATCTGAGCATCAAAGAGTTTGAAAAATATAGATGGGGATTTTTCTCCCAAGGACCATAGTACTTTAAATATACTGATCACTCCTTTCTTTTGCTCGGCTTGCCATATCATTCAAAGTGTGCGTGAAGGAAAGTCTGGTAGACATAATAACTCCCAAGTACTTATACATGTTAACAACTGTCATCTTGGTCTGCCCATACAGCCATTTTTCTTGGTCAGAGATATATCCACCATTTCTAAATATGACTATGTTTGATTTCTCTAAGTTAACTATAAGACCGAGTCTTTTGGACGTGTTGTGCAAAACATTTAACTGGTTTTGCAGACCTACAACTGAATCAGATAACAAAATAATGTCATCAGCAAAACATAAGTATCAAAATTTCTACAAAATCAGGTAACAACTGAATTCCATGTTTCCCTTTCTGAATAATATCCACAGCCAGTTCATTAATGAAAAGGGAGAAAAGAACTGGACTACACACCCTCCCCTTGCTTTAGACCTGATGGACATAAAAATGCATCACTTAAATCCCTTCCTGCTCTAACTCTTGCTTTCACAATATTATACATGCTAGTTATTGCCCGATACATTTTCCCATGAATCCCTCTTTTTTTCAAAATGCACCATAAATTTGCACGATGGACAGAATCGAAAGCTTTTCTGAAATCAATAAAACGCAACATACAGTTTCTTGTGAAGTAACAGTTGTTTCTGAGCCATGGCAAACAATGTAAAGACATGATCAATAGTACTATACTTTTTTCTAAAACCTGCCTGACAGTCATCAATGACGTGGTTCTCTTCAATCCATCTGTCTAATCGTCCATTCAGAATATGGCTATACAATTTACTGCATATATTCAACAAAGATATTCCCTGTAATTGTCAGGTAAATTCCTATCGCCCTTTTTAAATAGGGGTTGAATAACTGACTCTGACCACTGAAGGGGATAAGTTCCAGTAGAAAAACAATGTATTGAACAATATGACTAAAAATGAAGCAACTACTACAGTAACTGAGTTTTTGAAGATTTCTCCGATAATTCCATCAGGACCAGCAGCCTTTTTATTCCTTAATGAACGAATCGCGGCGGCGTAAACTTCACTTTCCGAAATATCACACTCAAGAGAATCTGTGTTATGCTGACTTGACCCATCATCAACCTGTTCTTCTGACTCGTCAGCAATATCTTTTGACTGGCTACAATTCACACCAGACTCAAATACTTGGGAAAAATGTTTAAAACCATTCATCTTTGGTAATTTTTGTTGTCAGTACATTTATTCCACGTAAGAGATTTTACTTTGCTCCAAAACCCAGTAGGGTTATTGATATTTTCATTCAAAGAATTTATTGCCTTTGTGCGGTGGTCTTTCTTTTTCAGTCTCAAGAGCTCTTTATATTCTCTGCGTTTTTGATTATACACATTTCTAATTGTTTTCATTGTCTTCTTTATGTTTATAACACTGTCTCAAATGGTAACTGAGCTCTTTTTGTGCTGGCTACATTCTTGATCAAACCATGGATCTGATCGTTCTTTTCCGACTGTAATGGTTTTTCTCATGCATGAACTAGCTGTAAGCAATGCATCATTAAACACTTGAATGGCTTTATTTACATCGACATTAACCAGACTGGAGGCCTGCTTCATATGACTTTGAAACTCGTCACTTGATATATTTTCCTTAAATTCATAGACTTTTTCTTCATCCCAAACTATTTTGTCAATTTTTGTAATATTTTGAGATATGTCATGCTGATCAGCTCTTTCTAATTGACAGTCAAACACAACTTCAACAGGCATGTGTTTTGATTCTGGTTCTGGTGTAACATTCAAAGAAACACAATATTCCAGTAAACATCTTGATACTATGGCATAATCAACAATACTACAGCCTGTTGGTGAAATATAAGTATAGTGACCATAATCTAAATCTTCTGAAATTGCACCATTCAAAATGAAAAGATGAAAATGATTGCAAAGATCTAACAGGTACGTGCCAAAGTCATTTTGAATTTGATCTTTTGATGTACGGTATACCTCATGTTCACAGACTCTGTCCTGAAATACTTCCATGTTCAGATCATCATCACACTCTTTTGCATTCCTGCCCCCAGTGCGAGCATTGAAATCCCCGAGTAACAATAACGGCAAATTTCCAAGAGATTCTGTTAAATCCATGATACATTGCTCTAAAATGGTAATACCATTGGATACGTCACTAGTTTGGTAATATGTAGAAGAGCTTGGAGGCAAGTACACACCAACTAGAATTACCGGTGATTCAGTTCCCAACAAATCCTTAGACAGTTTCAATACAACAATATTATCATACTCCACATTCACTTTTTCAACATACTTTAAGAGATCTTTTTTCACGAGAAGTGCTAAAACCTCCAGACAATCTTGCAGTAACCCCATCTGACAGACTAACACCTGGCACAATGAAAGCGTGATGATTTGGAAATAAACGTTCCGGAAATTGGGTTGCGAACGTTTCCACCAGGAGACAAATGTCAAAATCACTAATATAAGCACGCAGATCGTTATCATACACACGCGAGAGACCTTCAATGTTGTACGTCATTAATTTCACATTTGGCATGACATGGGCCCGGCCGAGTCCCTATGCGGTATACTGTTTTCCATGCTTATTTGCCGTTTCGTGAATCGTGGTCTGGCGTTTGGCAGGGATGCTTGCACACGAAGCACTCCGTAGCCTACCTAGAGGCCCGTCACGTGCAGTTTTGTTTCTCTTGTTGCGTGACCGGTGCGTCGTGTCCTCGTTGCTCCTCCGCTCAGTGTCTGTCTGTGGTGGTGTTGTTCTGTCGGTGTGTGTGAGGTTCAGTTATAGTGTCTGTCTGCGGTGTGTGAGGTTCAGTTACAGTGTCTGTCTGTGGTGTGTGAGGTTCAGTTACAGTGTCTGTCTGTGGTATGTGAGGTTCAGTTACAGTGTCTGTCTGCGTGTATGTGAGGTTCAGTTACAGTGTCTGTCTGTGGTGTGTGGTTCAGGTTCAGTTACAGTGAGGTGTCTGTCTGCGGTGTGTGTTGGTTCAGTTACAGTCTGTCTGTCTGTGGTGTGTCTGAGGTTCAGTTACAGTGTCTGTCTGTGGGTGTGTGTTGTTCAGTTACACAATGTCTGTCTGTGGTGTGTGAGGTTCAGTTACAGTGTCTGTCTGCGGTGTATGTTGTTCTGTCACAATGTCTGTCTGTGGTGTGTGAGGTCAGTTATAGTGTCTGTCTGCGGTATGTGAGGTTCAGTTACAGTGTCTGTCTGCGGTGTATGTTGTTCTGTCACAATGTCTGTCTGCGGTGTGTGAGGTTCAGTTACAGTGTCTGTCTGCGGTGGTGTGTGAGGTTCAGTTACAGTGTCTGTCTGCTCAGTGTTCGTTTTGTCTCCCGAGTCCTGACATGCTGTTTCCGTGGTCTTATCAGTCAGTTCTGATACCACGTAGATAGATAGATAGATAGATAGATAGATAGATATGTAAATGTGTACGCGTGAGCACGTGAGCGCATACGTGTGTACGTGCGTGAGTGTGTTCGTGAGTGCGTGTGTGTGTCTGCCTGCCTGCGGGCGTGTGTGTGGTGTGTGTGTGTGTGTGGTGTGTGTGTGTGGTGTGTGTGGTGTGTGTGTGTGTGTGGTGTGTGTGTGTGTGGGTGTGTGTGAGAGAGAGAGAGAGAGAGGGAGAGTCGGAGGAAGAGAGCAGAGAGAGAGGAGGAGAGAGAGAGAGAGAGAGGAGGGGGGAACCTCTTTTCAATTACAGCGTATTTCTAAATGTTCTTGAGTTGGTTCTCTGTGGTTCCGTGTTCATACGCCTGTCTTGCATGAATCCAATGAGGATTGACATCGTTTATGTTTTGTATTACAATAACTGATTTCTGATTATCCACCATAGCACTTCTTGTGTAAGCTTCTCATCAAATAGCAACATTTCACAATCACTTCATTACATTTACGGAGGATGTGGTGCTGCAAAAAGAGTGTCCTCTTCCAAGTTTTGTACATCCTAATAATAATAATAAAAATAATAATAATAATAATAATAATAATGTATAATACTTATATAGCGCATTTCTTGTTATACAACTCAATGCGCTTACATCCACCATTTGCACTTATTCATACAATATTCATGCACACAGCAAAAAAGAAAATACACAATGGCAAACGCACCTACATGCATAAACTGCCTCACCGGACTAGTTGTGGAGGAATTTAGGAGAGCCTAGTCATCTACAGAAGACAATACGCTTTTTTGAAGAGATAAGTTTTGAGCTCAGATTTAAAGAAGAAGAGTAGGCTGATTACAAGGGTCTTCAGGGAGGGAGTTCCAAATAGAAGGTGCTCTAAAACTGAAGGCTCTTTCGCCAACAGATTTCGAGAACGCTTAGGGATTTTCAAAGTTTTTGTGAAGAAGAGCGAAGGGTACGAGAGCTTTGGTAAGTGCAGAGAAGAAGAGAGATAGTGAGGAAGAGATTCATTGAAGTGGCGGAAAGCAAGAACTGCCAGTTTAAATTGCCACCGATACTGTATGGGGAATCCAGTGCAGTTCCATCAGCATGGGAGTGATGTGCTCCTACCTCCTCCTCTTCAAAACAAGTCGTGCAGCGCTATTTTGGACTCTCTGCAGCCGAGCAATCTGTTCTGCGGGAAGCCCAGCATAAACAGAGTTGCAGTAGTCCAGTCTTGACATCACCGTGGCACAGACTAGCCTACAGCTACTTCCCTGGATATAAAGCGTCGGATGGAAGCAATACGTCTCAGCTCTAAAAAAGATGAGCGACAGACTACAGATATTGATTCTGCATGGTCAGACACTGATCAATGGTAACACAAGGTATTTGACAGAGTGATTGAAAGGCAATTCAGTGCCATCAACAACCATTGACTCTGACTCAACGAGTTTGAGGCAGGAGGAGGTTCCAACGGGCATGACTTAAGTCTTTTCACAATTTAATTTAAGCTTATTACTTGTCCTCCATTCTGCACACTGCTGATACACCGAGACACCCCAGATTGAACAGAAACAAACTCATCAGGTGTGCTACTCTTAGAAAGCTCTGTGTCATCAGATACTTGTGAAAATCACAATCATGGTCCGAGATAACACCCGCCAAGGGCTGTGAGCACAATGTAAACAACACTGGGCCCAATACTGACCCCTGAGGTACTCCATATAAAAAGAGGTGACGAAGTAGACCTTACACCAGCCACAACCACCGCCTGCGACCTATCTCTGATGTATAATTCGAACCACTGGAGAACTATCCCATCAACACCAAAAGTGACCCTAAGCCTTTCAAGTAAAGTAGTGTGATCTAGCGTATCAAAGGCAGCACTCAGATCAAGCAAGGCTACGAGAGAAACACTTTTCCTGTCGGATTTGCACAGTAAACAGTCAAGTACGCTCAATACAGCAGTCTCAGTGCTATGATTCTTCCTATAAGCAGACTGACAGGCCTCAAAGAAGACCATGGTCTGAAAGATGAGTCTGAAGCTGCTTCAGCACAACTCTTTCAAGGATTTTTGAGAGGAATGGGAGGTTGGACACCGGTCTATAGTTCTTTAACTTATTAAGGTTCTAGTCCTGGCTTTTTCAAGAGAGGGGTAACCATTGACTGCTTGAACTGAGGAGGCACTATGCCTGACGAGAGAGATTGTTTACAATGTTTGTAATCACGGGTAATCAAATGAGAGGCACACCGTTTAAGGCGGGAAGTAGGGATGGGGTCAAGGACGCAACTTTTGCTGGAAGATTCACTTATGAGATCGGCGATCAGTTTTTCATCCACTGGATTAAAAGTACAAAAAGGTGGTCCACAGTATTTATCGTAAAGGATTGGTTGGGAAGGATTTGCATCAAGATTGTCACGGATGGTTTTGATTTTATCAACAAAAAATTCGCTAAATTGTTGAGAGATTTGAGAAGAAGGAATGTTCGTGGGCAAACTAATTTCTTTTTTTTTCCTTTCCATAGTTATTTCGATATTATCGAGTGATATACCATTCCATGGGGAGCCAACGATCATTCTATCCTTTATTCTTTCTCCGATATGATAGCTGTCCATATGAAGATGTTATTGAGTGGTAACGTTCTGTTTGATCAGGTACGTCAGTCACTGTCCACGTGGCACAAGTCACTGGAAGTAAATCAAGAATTTTCTAATATCATGACTATAAATGCTATTGTGCATTGTACTGGGCAAATAAACTGAAAACTCAGATATGTTCTTTTTGAACGTGTAAGAGGAATTACCCTGCATAGGCTTCCTATTATAGGAAATTCAGGCAACCGTGATTCATTCTGATTTTTGATAATTAACATTCATCACAGAAAACAAAATTGAAAAATCCAATACTGACTTTAGATAGTATGATACTGTTTATTCCCATTAGGACAAAACTATGTTTCTCAGTCATAAGGCTGCAATATTGTCGGGTATCTTAAGAACCAATGTGAAAAGGAAATTGTATTCAACATTACAGGCTCAAGATGCGAGCGCAACACACACACACACACACACACACACACACACACACACACACACGCGCACGCACGCACGCACGCACACACACACACACACACACACACACACCACACACACACACACACCCACACACACACATACTCAAGGCACTCCACTACACGGGCATTTCAAGTTTTTAATCTTTCAGCCAAATGATTATTTTCGTGAGGAATTATTTTAGCCAGCGTTATACTTTATTGGATGTTGACATCGTTTGGTAAGTGCATGACACGAGTGAATTTAAATGCCAAGTGATGGTGATTTTCATACATATTTTTGAATCATGCCTGAAATAGATGACATTGAAAATGAACGCATAGTTAATAGCCAAGACTTTTTTTTTCCCCAAGGCAACACTTTATATTACTTGTAAAGAAATGTACAAACGGCAAATGTGTACAGAAAGCAGTACTACAAACAGCAAATAGGTCAGTAGTTCTTATCTTACATGAACAATTTACAGGCAGCATTAATTTTACAAAATAACAACAAATCCCATCTAACATGATAGTACAAACCAAGCACAATATTATGTCTACACTGTCAGTGTCACACATTCACCTTCTCACTGTTTTGAAGTGTTGTCCTTTTTTCAGAATTCATAATCAGAGAGAGAGAGAGAGAGAGAAAGAAGAAGAAGAAGAAGAAGAAGAAGAAGAAGAAGAGAGAGAGAGAGGAGAGAGGGGGGGGGGTGGGAAGAAACAACCCTAGATTCCTAAAATTTTTCTATACAGAACATAGGAATCAACGTCAACAGTACAAATAAAATTACTTGTCCAAAGAAACGACGGTTGAATTTTAGCTGCCACGATCTTGCTCGAAAATTTATAATGATCGCTCTTCAAGTTTACTCAACATGAGAAAAACCTAGGCAAGACTACACAACATACATAAACGTGATCATGCGAGCACGCACACACACATACCTCAGTTTTCAATCAAGAGCTTATAACTATGCCATTGTTATCAAAATCAACATAGTTCATATTCGTTTTTGCAATGCATTTTTCTACTGGATATTTGATTTGTAAATATTTCCTGAAAACAGGAAACAGAGGAAACACCTTTCAGCTCTGGATTTGTATACAAAGAACTTTGCAGACAAGATAATGTAATCGAATATGATGTCAGTTTTTTAACCGAGAGTCAGTGCCAAACAGGACAAGTTCCTTTGATAATATATATATCAGGTATACAAGAGCAATTGTCTTTTAAGAAATTATAAAGATCACTCCAAAAGCGTGTTGTCACGTCGCATGTGAGGAATAATGATCTATGGTTTCCTTTTCACACTTACAAAAACGTACGTGCATTGTTATTTTCAGCGATATTCATTTTTTCAAGGAACAATATTCGTAGCCAGGATCCTGTGAATTAATCTCATTTGAAACCATTTTCAGTTTAATTTCTTTTTTTTGTGTGTGCGAAGAAATATATTTTTCCAGTTCAATTCTTTACCTATTTCATTGTTCCATTTCGCACAACACCTTGGTTGTGCGTTATCTTCATTTAAGATATCATAATAAAGTCGAGCTCCTTTATTTACACTCCATATGATACTGAGAGCTTTTTTAGTGTTCTTAGGTATATTGCTAGTCAATCTGATATTCGTTCGAATATATTTTCTGACAGATTGCACACAACCTAGATATAGCATGAAGTTTGTTTGAACAGCATGCTTGTGCCTGAATTCTTCGTAACTCATGAATGACCCTGTTTGGTCTAACCAAATCTGCAATACGATATACACCTTTGTCTACCCATTCCTTGAAACATATAGTTTTCCCGTCTAGTTTAATGTTTTTATTGTAAAAAATGTTTTCAGCCAAGAATTCGCGATGGGATCCTCAATACTTACTTTATTACCAAAAATTTCATACGCTTGGAAAGTGTCTTTCCAAAAGGCATTAGTCTCTTTTGGTTAACTGGTAAAGCATAGCCATATTTCTCAAGATCTTTTGCCAAAGGATACATTTTTTGTATCACAGATTTCCATTTATGATTGCTAACTTTAAGTTTTCTGATCCATGTAAGTTTTAATGCCATTGTCATGTGCTTAAGTGAAGGTATTCCTAATCCTCCATTTCTTACATTTTTTACTGTTGTTTTCGGGCTATCCTATCTTGTTTGTTATTCCATACAAATTGAAAAAACATTGCTTTTGAAGCTTATCCATAAGCTGTTTGGTGGGTTAGGTAGCAGGATCCAAAGATATATCAATTTTGAGAGGATCAATGATTTTAAAACGGCTACTCTGCCAACAGGTAGGTAATAACTCTCTTACTCCAGATGGTGAATAATGATTTTATTTCGAGAAATTTGTCATTGTAATTCAGTTCCACGCAATGTGATAGTTCTGGGGTAAACCATATTCCAAGGATCTTAAACTGTTTTGGATTCCAGTCTATTTTTAGGTGGGGCATATATAGTAGTCTTTGAAAAACACTTTGCTTCCCAGCCAAACTGCCTTGTTTTTTTCGATATTCATGTACAACCCCAGATACTTTTGCAAATTTGTTTTAAGGTCGCTATTGAATGTTCAAAATGATATTCTGTCCCCTTCATTTGTCAACTGTGTATCATCTGCAAACTGAGACAGCTTGTGTTCAGTTGGTAATATGTATTCCCTTAATGTTTTATTTTCCCTGATCATAATAGCCAATATTTTTCTGCGGACAATATAAATAAATACGGAGATATGGGGGTCACCTTGTCGACAACCTCTTTGTATTTCAAACCATGTTGAGCTCTGACTGTTTACTATTACGGAGGATTTATTCCCCTTATGAAAGGTCGTGATCCAGCGACATATATCTTTACCAAATCCAAATGATTTTTAATGTCTTCACATAAATTGCCCGATTCAAGGAATCAAACGCCTTTTTCAAAATCTATGGAGATCAGCATGCCCTGAAGTTTCTGTGTTTCTAAATAATGCATTAAATCATAGATTAATCTAATGTTGTCCCCTATATATCTATTCGTCATGAACCCCGTTGATCCTCATTGATTAATTTAGGATGTACAGTTTTGATGCGATTAGCTATGCAAGAAGACCCTATCTTATAGATAACATTGAGCAAAGATATTGGTCCCCAGTTTTTTTTTTTAATTCTTTGACTTGTTTCCCTTGGGGATGCTGTAATATTCCTTCTTTTTTGCGTATTGGATATTCCTCATTTTGAAACGACTGGTTTAAAGCTCTACCTACAAAAACACCCCGTTGTTTCCAGAATACTTTAAAAATTCCGTTGTGAATCCATCAGAACCAAGGACTTGTTCCCATTCTGCATGTTTTTAAGAGCACACTCTGCTTCCTCAAGTGTTATTTTCCCTCAAGCGATTTTTTGTTCTCCTCTGTTAATTTTGGTATTTCTTCATCAAGTCCGTGATCTCACATTCTTCCACTTTTCTATCTGTGTACAAAGGTTTTCATAAAATGCTTTCACTTCCATCAGGATTTCATCAGATTTGTGTACTATTCTGTCATCGGTTACTAATTTGGACAATGTTTACTAACGAAGGTCTCTTTTCCAAATTACAAAAATATTTTAGTTACCTTTTCACCCTCGGCCACCCATCTTGCTTTTGATCTTATTAAAATTCCTTGCATTTTTCATCTCTTGACGTGGCTATTTCTCTGCTTAAGCAATTTAATTTTTTCTGCACGTCGTCCTCGGTTTTTATCTTCTTTTTCTTCTATTCCGCTATTGTGACGCTCTCTAACTGCACTCCTTTTCTTCTCTTTTGTTTTCTTTTCATTGTTGCATATGCAATCGTTTTTTGCTCGGATTTCATTAACAAAAAATCCAAGAAACTTTTGACAGGCACTGTTAGCTGTATATCAACTTTAGACAGATCTTTTTAGGTGTGCTTTGTCAAAATGAGCTGCAGCATATTCTTCTGTAACGTTATCAATTACCTCGTTAATTTCATCTAAAAACTTACGATCTCGGAGCAGAGAATATTAAATTTCCAATATGTTTTTATGAATGGTTTGTTTATCAAATTCTAATTTTAAACTACCATGGAGTGATCCGATCGATATCCATATTGGATATGAGGATCTTTCCACATAAAAATCAGGTATTCAGAAATAAGAAAACGTCTAATCTACTTTTTTAAGAGGGCTTATCTTTCGCCAAGTGTATCTCCTGCTATCAGGGTTATATTCTCTCCATGTATCTGATAACTGCAGTTCGTCATCATGTTCAGAACTGCGTCCTGAGCTTTGGGATTATTGTTATGTTTATAATTATCATAATCAATGGAAGGATCTAATACAAGGTTTCCAGTCTCCAACTGCTATGATGTTACGGGTTTTAAAACTTTCTATAATATTTTTCAGGTTTAAATAGAGTCTGGGTTGTCTCTATTAGGTCCGTATAAGTTAACAAGAAGCAAATCATGTTCCATATTTAAACAGAATAATTATAAAGTTACCATCTTGGTCTCTGTGTATCTTTTTTATCTTAAATTCAAAACGTGTTATTGAACATAACGGATACGCCTCTAGAACTAGAAGTATTAGAAGAGAAAAAAACATTTATAGCCCCAATCCGATGCAACAATGTGTTCAGATTTCTTATCAAAGTGTGTGTCTTGTAGGCAAAATTGAGTGTGATTTTTGTTTGAGATACTGGAATACGTCGCGTCTTTTCTGATTATTACCTAACCCTTGGCAATTTAGAGACGCGATAGAAATGACTAGAATTTACATTTGATAATCGGCAAGTATTACTTGCAGAGAGCGGTGGCTTTGAAGACAGACCTGTTATCTTAGCACCAGACAACATTCTTTGCAAGATGTACAACATTCTTTGCAACATATCAATATTGCTAATGTATATACTGACACGGGTTGTATACATATAACATGCGAAACAAAACATGGAAAAAATCATAAATAAAGGAATGGTAACAATGTTAAAAGTGTGCACAGCACCTGAAGTCTTCACTTGAACGCCGTTCGTTAACATGAGTTGCAAGTCCTGATAATTCACATTCAAATGTACATAATGTTCTATCTTATGTGCCAAAAAGGACAAAAAAAATAAAAATAAAAAAATAGATCAACAACAAGAAAAGAAAAAACACCACCACAAACAACGTATACATAATATACAGCATACAGAAGCAAACACATCGCATTGGAAGCCCATCCACTCCTTCGACATGACACATCAGCCACATCATCAAAAATCATCAATTATACCCCCCCCCCATCGCCGCACCACCCCTCCCCCCCCCCCCCCCCCCCCCCCCCCCTCTCCGTCACCATCCGTTCGTCTGTAACACATTTACGTCACCAACCCCCATTCTCCTTCCCATCGGCCCGCCACCTCCTCCACTCTGAACATCCATAAAACTGGCGCAAAAACCGCCAGACGAAAAACTAACCTGCTTGAGAACAAGTCCGTGCACAAAGTGTTCATCGATCAATTTAAAGAGGCGCACGGCAAAGCAAACCATTGCAGATGATTAACTTGATTAGTAGTAGTAGCAGAGGTAGCAGTAGTAGGAATGCTAAGGAGCCACAAACAATAATGATGAGAATGAATAAATAAATAAGAGAGAGTGAGAGGGAGCGAGAGAGAGATTGAGGCGGGAACGGACAGCAGCGGCGACAAGGATGGAAGGTTAGATAACAGATTCTCCCAGACTGTAATAAGGGTCCCACGCACACCACCCCATAAATAGGGGGAGGGGGGGGGAGGAGGGGGGAGAGAAGAAGGGGGTGACAAAGGTGGCTGCGACGGCACAAAGCGTCCGCAGAAACAAAGGCGCCCGCACGCGGACACCACGCCCCACGCGGACACCCCGCACCGCGAACCAATACGCCAAAGCGCCCGCAGAAATCCGCGGACACCCCGCCCAGCGAGGCGACATGTCACAACCCATAAGAGCGGACCAAAGTGCCGCAGCCGCCCCAACCCCAGCGCGAGCAGGCGAACGCGCACGCACACCCCCACGCGCGCGCACATGAGCGTAACCTAAACTTTGTGCACTGTTGCACAAGAAAAGTATTCAACAAACTTTAAACGAAACAAACAAAAAAATAAGATGTACACACACACACACACGCGCGCGCGCGCGCGCAGCGCACGCACACACGCACGCCCACGCGCACGGGAATGCATGCTCACAATCCCCACCCACACCGAGGCCGAACGGCCGCGGACACCCCGCTCCGCCCCCGCAAGCCGCCGCCACCCCGCAGAACAAAGCGCCCGCGGGACCCCCCGCGGACACCCCGAACACACGGCACAAAGCCCCCGCAGAGAACAAAGCGCCCACCCACGGACAATCCGCCCACGCGGACACCCGCGCCGTCACAGCGGCCGCTTTTCCTTACTGTCCCAGCACCAAATTTACAACATTAATAGCCAAGACTTGAATAAGGTATTGAATATGCAGTTAGATGCAGACAAATACATCGCCCTAATACTCAGCGGCGTACGTGTAATATCATAAATACATATAAGCTAGAATAAGTTCGGCGAAAACTAAACACTAATAAAAATAAGTTTACATGGCAGAGTTACAGTGCAGTTTGAGAAGGATCGATAAGATCATTTCTTGATTTTAGAGCATTTAATGTAAGATATTAAACTTGCGAGCAATACAACCTGGATACTAGTCTGGTCATTTTGTTATTCTATAATCTGTAAAAACATAGCAGCACTTAAAAAAAAAAAAAAAAAAAAAAACCTCTTAGTAACTGTGTGGATATATGAAACAATGGCAGACGCAATTCAGGAACGGAAAGAACTTACAGTCCATAATGTTAATGTTCTAAGATAAAAGATAATGAAGGTGCTATTGCAAGAAGAGTAATGTAAGTCGAAATTTGAGATAATGTTTTATGTTTGTTTGTTTGTTTTTTACCTATAAGACATTAATTCATTTATTTATGCATGTATTTATGTGTGTTTATTTATTTGACATATCACTTTTCAAAACAACAGACCGCGTATGTGGTATTCCCACACACACATTTTTAATGTATCTGCTTGTCTGACGAATGAAAGGTACTTGACTACTGAAAAAGTGTACTGGAATGAATCACCTGTGCAACTCAGCCATGATGACGCAGTCGTTAGCTACATTATTCTTCATTTTATAACGCTGGCTGAAAAAGTCCATAAACACATACATTCGTAAATAAAAGTAAGCCATACTGTGTCACAAATATATGGGGTGTGGGGTGTGTGTGTGTCTTAAACAAATTAAATTTTCGATATAAAAATTGAGGAACACGTGACATGCTTGAAATCAATTTGTGCAGATTTTTTTTTTTTTTTTTTTTTTTGTGTTTTGTTTTTTTTTTTTTTTTTTGTGGTACTAGATGGTTGTCGTAGAGCCCATTACTGGTGTGTAGTTTCACTGTTAGACATATGGATTTTTTTTTAATAACATCTCGCTTTGTCATGTGTGTCTGATGCCGTGTAAATGAATGCATGCCTGTGCATTCTTTACGCGACCAAAAGTCATTACTTTGTCAGACTTGCTAATGGGACGAAAATATTCACATGCTCAAATAACTGACATCTGTATGTACATGACCAGAAAAGTGACTCTCTCTCTCTCTCTCTCTCTCTTCTCTCTCTCTCTCTCTCTCTCTCTCCTCTCTCTCTCTCTCTCTCTCTCTCTCTCATGTATTCCGTTTCACACTGAGAGGCTTTTTTTATTATAGTGATCATATTTTTTTAAGACATTGGTGCTTTTTTTTTTTTTAATAATCTAGTATTGAGTACAGTGTCAGGGTTCACTGACACTGTTACTCGAGCTCGTACATGTTATAGATGGTCTATTGGAGGCGACTCCTGTTTGAACTTCTGCATGTGCAGACCGATTGTGTCCCGTGTTGATGCATCTTGCACAGAGACATTTGCAACACTGTTCCCCCAGTTTGTGTGTTTGTGAGCCGGCGAACATTTTCCACTCACATCGCATGCGTGTGCGTGCATCAGTGGATATCTGTGTGACAGCATAGCTTGCAGGAAGGTAGGGAGATATCTTGAACTCTTATTGTTTTTCCGTGGAATTGGAGAAATTGGTGCATGCATCATCCTCACTGTGAATTGTCCGATGATAGTTTTCCACGCATTAGTTTCGCGTTGAATTATCCAATCATAGCCAAATGTACAGTAAAAACAGCTGGGATTAGGGGAACAGTCGCTCAGTGTTATTTGCAGCTGTTTCAGAGTGTGGGTCTGACGGTTTGTGTGCCGTTTTTTTTCTATGTTGGAAAGTTCTCGGGAATCCTTTTAGGAACCTTGTGTTCTGGATTCTGACTTAGGGAGTCTGGAGGGGACTGATTCTGTGTTTCTGTGTTGTATTCTTCTTGCTGTTGGAGGTACAGTGGAAGGACTGTCGTTACTGTGACTTGTGAAACTGCAAGTAGCCTAGTTTTGCTGGGGCTTTACTGAAGAAGTGGAGGAACTCGTGCCTGTAGATTTATTGGTACTAGATTTATTGTCTTCCCTGGAGCTACTGTGCGATTGGAAAACCTGGTGAACGTGCTGCGTTCTTGTTGGGCTGTAACCGGTGTTCCTGAAACCCTGGTGGGGTGAAGACTTGGATGCTGTAGTTGCGTGCCGTGGACGTGGTGGTCTGGGGATGGCCTTGGCGGCGCTGGTCAACACATCTCGGAGTTGGGCCAGACACGTTTTGGGTTCAGGGTACATTTGGTATAATTCACTGTAGACATTTTAGAAATTCTATCATCTGAACTGGTTTGTGGTTGGATTGAGCCAGGATACGGGGGACTCAGAAGAAATCTTTATCTTTATTTGTTTGCAGCTGGAGGCCGGAAGCTGTCTGAGGTGCCAGGCAAGGGGCCATGCTAGTGCCAAGATGGGCTACTGGTTTTTGCAATTTAAACAGTGTATTGTTTGCACTGAGTAGTTTATGTAAATTGATATGATTCTGGGCATGTAAGATCAATGTAAGGCATTTTGTGCGTAAGTACACTCATTCGTGTGATCTTTCAATAGTTTCAGTCACTGGAACCTGTCAGTGTCAGTATGGTCTATTAGTCTTATTAGCAGGCCTTAATGCCAGACTAGGAATAATGTATTTGTGTGGTTGCTAGTACTGTTGACACCTGTCTGGAAGTTAACCAGGGGAGACAGCCATTGTTGTGAATCGTTGGTTTGGGTCGTATATGATTCAAAGTTTGTTGAGGCTGTTTGTCAACTTATGTGCATTGCTCAGTTGGTTGGAGTAAGACAGGTGGATATTTTAGCTAAAAATCAGCTTTAACACACGATTGACAGCCTTGGGAGTGTTTTGGGGTAGTGATGTCGTGTGTGTGAGGTTGTCCCATGGTTCGGACATGGGCTGTAAGTTGTAAGTGATGTTTACAGCAGTGGCAGTGACAGTGGCTGATAGATTTTATCTTGGGCATAAGTATCTGCATCTTTTATCTCTTGCTTTCCAAGTCACAGACGTTTGGACCCTGTTCCTGACGATGGGATTTGTGTTGGAAGCTATGCATGTTTTTTTTTTTGTTTTTTTTTTCTTTTTTAAGGTTGTTCAGCTATCTAAGAAAAGTACTCAATAGTGGATATGGAGTTTGACTGAGCTATTGGTTTGAGTCAGACTGAAGTTTGACTTTGATCTTTAATCTATTTTTTTTATTACGTCCCCGTAGGTTTGATTGTTTGTTGTTGTTGTTGTTGTGTTGTTTTGTTGTTGTTTTTGTTTATTTGTTTGTTTGTTGTCTTTGGCGGGTGGTGTGTTTTTCTACTCAAAGTGTTGTTGTTGTTTTCAAGCGATTCGTGTCCATAGTTCTAGGAACCGTTTTAGTAATACAAACTTTTTTTTTTCATTTCTAGATAAATACCAAAACATTCACAGTCTATCGTATGTGTTTCTATGAAGTGAAAACAAAGCAGCCTGGAACGACTCGTGTTTATCAACCATTAGGAAGATTTCAGGTTTAACACATCAGTTGGTTTTTATTGTATTGTGAACATTTCTTCTTGCTCAATGCTCGTTGGTCATGAAATTCTCTCTCTCTCTCTCTCTCTCTCTCTCTCTCTCTCTCTCTTAAACATTCAGTGGACTGTACGTTTGTGACTGTACGTCAGGTTGACTTCCCCGCTAAGTTTCAAAACATTAAACGTGGTCAATTATGACAGCTTACACGGAACATGAAAGTAATAAATAATGCACAATGCAAATGATGATAACTTAGAACATTAAATTACTTGGTAAACACACGATGTTGGTAAATTCACATGGTACACGTGACTGTGACTACATTTTTTGTAATCATGCATGAAATAGTTGACTGAGACAATGAGCGCACATTTGATAGGTAAGACTCGAATGTTGTATTAAACATTCAAGTAGATGCAGAAACAGGTAAATCACGTAATTGCGCAGTAGTGTACGTGTAATATCATGGAAACATTATCTTGTAGAAGTTCGGCGAGAACTGAACCCCGATAAAATGAAGTTGGCATGGCAGAGGTTCAGTTTCGCCTAGCAGGACCGACCAGACTATTTCTTCATTTGGGATCATTTGGCGTCAAACAATAAAGAGTGACAGCTATAAAACCTGGGTACCGTTCTGATCATTTTGCTATTAGAATTATTATAACTCTTTTTTGAAGAGATAAAAATATAGTAGACAAAATTAAGAAACAGATAGAATCTAAAGTCAATTGTTTGGTGGTCTACGATAAAGACAATAAAAACTACTCTACGGATGGGTCTTGGTGCGTGTTGTCTGTATGTCCGACTGTGTCAGAAAAATGGATGAGTGTTTGAGCTTTCCTAACACACACACACACACACACACACACACACACACACACACACACACACATTCACCCAAACACAGACACCCAGGCACACACAATCTCAATTCTTTTCCTTTTTCTTAGGCCGCCCAGGCCATCCAACAAATACAAAACCACAACAACCAAGCATGGAGCCACCCCAGCTGTGGGCGTACAATACTAAACATACATGTAGTGCTCACAACAAGTTATCACAGGTGCTATCTGGCCTGACTTTAAAGTCCAGCGACTGTCACTAGTCTCAACACAAAGGCTGCAGCGAGGAAGGGCAGCTCCACGCAAGTAGGGTAGAGTCTTGCGTAGAGACGACGCGGCGACACGGTGACGGTCAGTAGGGGAAGTAACTTACGAGGGACGACGCGACGACACAACGACGACTCTGTCCAGCAAGGGAGCGACAACTTCCTACACACGAGCTGCAGCTCAACACACTCACAACTAAAGCAGTGCTCTACTGCACTGAGGCACCGGCCTCCACTCACAAGAGCTGTGGCTCTGTCACCACGAATCGGACGACGCGTAAGGACGACTCTGGCATTGCAGGTCGTTGACATCGAAGGCGGTGGTTCTGGCTGGGCAGGACCAGCGCTAGCACAGCTGGAAAAACGGGGCTTGGGTCCCATGACCCCGAGCGGCGACTTCGAGCACTGAAGTGGGCGCTGGCTCAGCTGCCTCTTCAGGTCGCTGTTTGCACTCACCAACTTCTGCACCCCAGGCACGGTGGAGAATGGGATCAAATCAGCTAGGCTCCAGACCCGTAGTAGTGACAGTCAGTTCCTGGGGACACCAGGGCTAAACTCTCAAACTGGGGAAATTGAAGAAAACTACCTTGACTATATAGCCTACTAACCATAGTTTTTAATCACATTCGTAGTTAACAATGGCTTCATAGTTTTTTTTAATCAGAACTGGGGAAAATTACCCGCAGCCAAATCGACAAAGTCTCAACATAACGAAACATTTATTTCCTTCAAAATTATAATAGCTCATAAGTTGAACACACTGAGACATTGTCTTTCTTCAAGATCATAATTTTCGCATCATCAGCGAGGAAAGATTACCACACAGACCTTTTTTCACAATGGTGTAACTAAAGATTTCCACACAAACCTTTTCCATAATGGGCAAAAGTATGATTAGACATTTCCATATAGACCTTTTCCCACATTGAACGAGAACGTAATCAATACATTAATGCTTTCTTTTCATCTCGCTCATAAAGACACGATTGTGATCATTTTACAATATCACTACACCTCAAAAAGCATTTTCCGTTCATTTTTTAACCATTTGTATCAAATCAACTATTCATCATTATCAAAACAAAATTACATATACGTAACACGATCTCTGCATTTTCTTGTTTAGCACTCAGTAGATATTCACTATACATAACATGACATAACATAACATAGCACATGCTAGTTTTGAATAGTTATCAGCATGCTTTCAATACATCACATTTATCATATGAGGGCATATATCAAAGACAGTTTAAATAGTATCAGAATGATCTCCATACATTCCTATTCATCACTAGTAAACACATATCGGATAGGTTATTCATCACTAATAAATACATATTGAAAAGGTTATTCATCACTAATAAATACATATTGGAAAGGTTCTTCATTTAGCTCTCCACATCAAAATCTAGAACGCATCACAAGATTTCCGTTCGGCATGCCACAGCATAAATCAGAATAAATCGGGAACACTATGAATACATAAAAGTTTCTATCGCTCACTTCCGGAGTTCACAACAACTTTTTTTCCCCCACGAAACAATAACATAGCATGAATCATGGCCTATTTCGATCACTTTTAAACAGCCTGTTTCTTCTTCTTTCTATCCGAAGGAAGTTGAACATAATTTTCTCTTAACATCCTAGCGAGTTAAAAGACATAGCAAAAACATATTTTTTTCAAACAAAAGAAAAACCTTCACTTAGTCGCTGAAGAAATTACAGACGCCTAACCGTGGGGAGAAACGATTTCGATTAAGACTCTCAATTTGCTACTAACACAACATACCTGACTGTCACAAAAAACTGCACTGGAATCCCTCTTCAGCTGGACTGGAAAGATGCACCAAGGCCGGAATTCACTGCAGAGACTAATCGCCTGCTTATACTCACCTGGCTTACATGGTGCTCAGGTGAGCAGCAGTCAGCTGACCAAACCGACCGGTTTTCCGGTGAACAAGTTCCGGTAAGCGGGGTTGCTGCAAAAACTGTGATCGGACAAAAAAAAAAAAAATAAAAAAAAGTTCGTCACAGATACCATACCAAAAGAGATGCTAAAATTTCAAATCAATGGTCAGTTGTTTTTCGTTTTAAATGACCATGGACAGTAACTTTCAGAGAAAGAAAATTCTTCGAACTCCCATGAAAAAGAAAGTGGCATTATCGCTGGAACAAAAGCAAAATAGTTAAAGGAAGGGGGACATTTGAATTATTGATGTGACTTACAAAAACTCTCTGTAAATTTTTAATAGAGATAGAGAGAGAGAGAGATAAGAGGGGTAACAATGACATGGGATTTTAAATGAAAATAAACACAAAACTGAAATAGTGATAATGAATAACTAAACACACAAACAAATTTGCAAATCTAAAGAGGCTAACATTGTCGATGTATACATTTGACTTTTACTGATGGGCAGATTCTATCTTTAAAAAAGAAAAAAGAAAAAAAAGAAGTAATCTATAGATGGTTCAGTTACGGCTGAAGATGTCTAGGCGCCCTAAGAAATGAATAATCATAATAGCCCTGGGCCTGATGGATATACAACAGAACTCTACACGTTCTGTTGGTCTGATCTAAGTGCATGTGTGTGTGTGTAAGGGTGGAGTGGGGGTGGGGCTGCTTGTTTGATTTTTTTTCCTTCGTAGACTGAATGAAAGTTCAAAAAAAGGGCATTTTTGTCTTCCTCTCTCATAAAAAAATACCAGTGGATCTGAGTAGAGTGCCAAGTGAGTTGAGTATCTGAACCAAGCATTGAGGAGGTTGTGTTCAGTCTGTGTTAAAGAAGACGTTGCAGATGAAGAACGCCTTGGTTTGTGAAACAATTCTTCCATCAAATGAACCACTTTGAATACAACTAACAACTATGCGCGTCAATACTGAGCCATGAACACCTGACTTGACAGTGCCCATTTTTTTTTGTTAATGAAATTTGTAATTATCACGTGTTGTTGCCAAACTAGGGTACGATGGGATGTAGGCCGCGTAAAGGTTGTATACGGGAGAAACAGGACACACCCAAGTTTTGTACATAACAGAAACACTCTCTCTCTCTCTCTCTCTCTCTCTCTCTCTCTCTCTCTCTCTCTCTCTCTCTCTCTCTCTCTCCGATATTACACTGCCACTTTTGTGTTTATCATCAGTGAATCCAATTTTAACACTGAAAAAAAAAATGTCATTGTTCTTTTGTTTCACCATCTTATCCACTTTTGTGTATAATGTACTCTGCAACATTTATCTGGCACAACCCCATCCTAGTCATGGCTTGTTGAGTGAATGGTGTAAACAATCCAACTGGTTTTACAGATCTATCTATTTCATGTCGACCAGCTGTAAACTGATTCGCCCTGTCTGTATGATCCATCTCAGCCCAATGTCGAGTGCTGAAAAATGACAACAGCGAGCTGATCACAGGCCCACAGCACTCCTCTGATGACGTCATATCTCAATCTCCAACTGTTGGTCACGGGCCCAGGGAGAATAAAACGTGCCTAATGATGCAACCTCGATAATCACAAAACTGGACAGAAACAATAATGTCAAAACATCTGTCTGTCTGTCTATCTATCTATCTATTATCTATTTATCTATCTATCTGTTATCTATCTATCTATCTATCTATATATCTATCTATCTATCTATCTATCTATGTGTGTGTGTGTGTGCGGAAAAAAGGGGGGAGGACCCAAGAAATCCTAATTTTAGATTAGGAAAAAATAATAAAAGGGAAAAAAATGACAAAAGGAAAGGATACGCAGAAAAGGACGCATAAAGCAAAAGGGAAGCTAAGACGAAAAATGTGAGTCAAGAACTCACATTTCCTTACAACATCTCCAGCTGAGTTCAGTTCCTGTGTTAGTGTAGCCCAGCCCATCACGTAGGGCCTTTTAAGAGCTGTCATCCACGTTCAGACACAGACATTGTACCCTGATATACCTTACCTGCCACCAATTTAGGACGATCTTTTGGGAGGGGAGGGAGGGGGTGAATCCCAAGACCTTGTGGATCTTCCCCTGTTGGTACGAGTCATGTATTAAACAGAGACACCTGATTTTAGTACTGAGATCAATTCTGTGACGTTATCAATTTTGTAAAGATCGATAGTCATTTTTGAAAACAAGCTAATCCAAGAAAGCCAATGGAGGTAAAGACCTTTCAGGTGGAAAGCACAACAAAGCAACGAACGATAGACACATATCTCGTTATGACACTGCCCCATGTATAATAAAACAAGACAGCAGCATCATCAATAGTAGCAATAGAAGCTGCAACAGCAGAAGCTGGGGCAGCAGTATAAGCATCAACAGCAACAGCAGCAGCCTTGGCACCAGCACCAGCACCAGCACTATCAGCAGCAGCACAGCACAGCACAGCACAGCACAGCAATAGTAACACGGCAGCACAAGTGCCGGCACTGGCAGCATCAGCAGTACCAGCGGCAGCGACATCAGTACTGGCTGAAGAAGACAGCTGAGAAGGAATATTTACTGTTGGTGATGCGGCATCCTGGAAGAGAGAGAGAGAGAGAGAGAGAGAGAGAGAGAGAGAGAGAGAGAGAGAGAGAGAGAGAGAGAGAGAGAGAGAGAGAAAATGCGAATACGAATGCGAACGCGGATGCGAATGCGAAACTTTAAGATCAATGACAAAACGTCATGGTGAAATGTAATATATATAATAAATGATGAAATTGTGCACGTATATGAAAATAAAGAGCCTGGAGACATTACGATCCGAATTCTCTTTTTTTACCTCATAAACATACATAGCTAAATCCAGTAGTGTGTCCCCATTACGTGCTGACAAAAGGAGAATGGGCCTGAACTTAACATGGTTCTGCGAAATACTTGGATTGGATAGATTTCGTTCTTAATCATTTAGACCAGGACATTAAAACAACTTTATGTTCTCTTACTTTAATACGTAGTCGATTGTCATTTCCAACATTATTGCAATGTCTAAAGCAATGGCAATCATATCAGACACTCCCAATTCCGAATTTAGTCAGGGCACATTTAGTGTGTCTGTTCATTTTTATCTTAGTTCATGGTTCTGTTATATACGTCGATAAAAAGATTTCGTATTTAGCAAATCTATCACTATTATACATACAGTCATACCGGTCCTGCTACCTACAATCGGTATTCGTCTGTTTAAAACAATTCAGAAATCCTGGTATATTTTCATCATCTTGGTTACCCCAAACAAATCCAAACCCATATAAGTTTAAACGATGTCGAACATTCGAAACCCAAGTCTTCTTACCTTTAACAACATCCTGTAATATAGGGCGTCCGGCATTATATCCACCCTTGTTAGTGTGAGCCAGTATTTTCATACACTTCAATTAAATATTTACAGTAATAGTACATCTTCCCAAATCACTATAAACCAGGTCATTGGGTGTTCTACTATCTACATTCAAGCAGCGCTTTCAGTGTATACAAGTGATCTTTAAATACTACAATTTCTCAAAAGCCCATATTTCTGCTCCATGTCGTAAAATTTGCTGTACCTGTCAATCGAATAACTTAGTAAACACAGCATTAATTGCAGTCCAACTTGTACAAAATATGAATATTAACTATGACTGTCTTTGCCGATTTGTTTACTTTTTATTGAAAAGAAAACAGAAAAAACTAAGTTTGTTTGTAATATAAGTGCCAAAATATTACACCCAGCATTACCATAACCATTACCAATTGTCAGCATTAACCACAGCGATTCTCTCACTTCCACTAGTCGTTTCTTTCAGTAAATCCCAGATACTCTCCTTTACAAAACACAACATGTGTCCTATTCATATTAACCTGTAATTCTAGTTTGCTTGCTGAAGAGTACAACTTATCTAGTTGTCTCTGGACGTTGATACTGCCAGCAAAACAATGTCATCATCATCAACAACAACAACAACAACAACAACAACAAAACACAAACACAACAAACAAACAACAAAACCCGCATAAATGTTTCTTGAAGATTAAAAGTTATTCTTTACCGTATTTCCCAAATATTTCCAAGTCTAACTTATGAATGAACAGAGAAAATAATTATGGGCTACAGATGTGTCCTTGTTTGATCCACTTGACACACATTTATTGTACCTGATCCTATTTTTTGCTTTTACCACACAGTATATACTAGAGAATTTAGCTTTTATTTCACTTTTTTAACAAAATAGAACATAGCGGGTTTTTTTTTAGAAACTGAATCAAAAACCTTTTCAAAGTCAACAAAGGTAACATCTAATTTTTGCTAATTTACAAGTTGTTTCTGAACAGAAGAAAAGTATGATATTACATGATCGACTGAAAATCCTCTTTTAAACCACACCTGATGCTCTCCATTTATATTGTTCTGACTTGCCTATTCATGCTTTCTACTATTATAAAGTTGTAAATTTTTACTATAAATATCACATAATGACATACCTCCACTAATATTTACATTGTTTCCCTCGCCCTTCTTCGATAAGGGTAAAAATTTTAGATTCTTTGAAATTGTCCGGATAAATAATATTATTAAAGAGAAAATTAAACACTTTTATTGTGAAATTCAAAACAGACTCACCACAATATTTTAAATATTTCTCAGTTACACTATAGGGCCAGCTGATTTCTTTTTTCCATTTTTCAATGTGTTGTGTGTGAGTGTGTGTGTGTGTGTGTGTGTGTGTGTGTGTGTGTGTGTGTGTGTGTGTGTGCAGGCGCGGGCGCGTATATGTGCGTGTGTATGAGAGAGAGAGAGAGAGAGAGAGAGAGAGAGAGAGAGAGAGAGAGAAGAGAGAGAGAGCACAAGCGCAGACCCACGTTGTGTGTGTGTGTGTGTGTGTGTGGTGTGTGTGTGTGTGTGTGTGTGTGTGTGTGTGTGTGTGCGTGCCTCTTGTCCCATGTATGTGTTTCAACTATAACCTTACAATATTGAATGTTGCAGAGAGAACAAAGAAAAATAGCTATGATATAATTCATCGATTCACTTTTCTTTTACACAAGCATGTAAACAAAGACAGGAAAACAAGTTGCCATTCGACTGCATGAAGCATATTGGTTCTGCGCATATGTGTCATTTAGAAAACCCGAAAGAAGACAGCTTTGTATCTTGATAATGTATGTTCGAGTATGAACATATTTCGCGTGTCGTTAAACACCCAAACACTCACTCAACCAGACCACCCAAGGATTTACAAAGACAATAAACAGTTTATTAATTATAAATCGACAATACTCATTCATTCCATATGGGGAGAGAGGCCTAACCAAAGAAGACTGAAGACAGAGGAGAGACCATAATAAAATAGAATGGTAAAGAAGAGGGGAAAGAACCTATCAGTTCTAAGTTACCTATGGAACAAAATAACCCAAAGCCCAAGAAAGCAAAACCTCCTTCCCCCCGGGACTCCCACTACCAGCCCAACTAATTAAGAATTTCATAATGAAAGAAGAACGATAGAGGAGAGACAGACTAAATAAGATTCAAGACAGGTCAAAAAACCTTCACACCACCAAAGCAATCACAACCATTTCCACTCAGTCACTCCAAAACAGCCCAGACTTCATTTCCTCGTCAACCATGCCAGCCTGCATGTAATTCACTCCTATTTCAGTCCCACGTCCACGGCAACACAACACACAAGCACGAATACACTTAGACATCACCCAAGTCCGAGTTCCTGCGACGCACGGTCAGCTCTAAATTGTCCCACATCCAGGGCCACATGGATCAGCCAGAACAGCAGCATTGAAGAAGTCCCGGTCCCACGTCGTCAGTTCCAGAAGATGGGAGGGGTGGACGTGACAGACCTCCAGGGGTGTCCAGAGGTGGATCCGGCCTTCTGAGACAAACAGGGTCAACGCCCTGCAGCGACGATCAATACGTGTACAGGGCAATTTATCAGGGTGTGTCTGGGTGTGCATGCGCGCATGCGTGTGTACCGTGAGCGGGGACTCTATTTGATTAAGTCTACCCATTTGTTTTCTAAATTTTACATGATTATACAGGAAAACAACTATCAAACATCTCATCCCTTTCTCACAATGGGATAAAGTACCGAAATTATTCTTAAAACAATACAAATATGACACAAGACAGAGGGCTAACAAAACAGATAAACACGACGGACGAGTCCAAAGCGTGGGCGTCGGGATAGGAGACCCTTATTTTCCGACTTAATCTTAGTCACACAGGCACTCCAATTAGCGTGATGCGTTCATCCCGAGTGTTTGTCATTAAAGACAGCTAACTATAAGAGAAGGAAAAAATAGACAATATAGACATATGAATAAGGAACACAGTCTTAGAACCTTAATCTAACCAAAACAGACTAATTTCTCCCCAAAGACAAATTAAGACCCCTTCTGACTGGATTCCTGGCTACGTAGGAGTGCAAAAACTTGACTTGGTCACCAAGGTCTGTACCCTTTCCAAGGTGCCCAGGAAAAACAAAAACGGGAGAATTTGTATCCAAGGAAAACGCCACCAGTAAAGGCAAACACACAAGAACTACAAGAGAATGTTCCAACCATGAACCCAAACTTGTAAAAATAAAAAAAAGGGGAAAAAAAACAACAAAAAAACCTTGCCTAAATAACTGAGTACGAAACTCACCAAAACGGCGGGTGAAAGGGGGAGATGAAGAGGTAGATATGCTGGTCACTCCTGGCCCAGCGAAGAACCCAGGCGCTGTTCAGCCGTTCCCCACCAAGGAAACCGGTCTGGGGCGACCAAAGGGAAGATGTGCCAGTGGTGGGAACAGAGATTCCCCCAAACACGCAGCGGTTTCCTCCTACCCAAAAAGGTTAAGGACCAGCCGCTGATCTGCACCGAAGCAGATCAAAAGTAATACCACTGCACTGGGACAGCGATCCCACTCGACTCAACGTTGAAATCCGAGTGCCACTTCACTCTCTTGCCTCCTTCCTCCACCCTGAACTCGTGAACACTACCTCTCCGCCAGAGTTAAACTGTACTGACACGAACTTAACGAAAAACACGTGCAGGCAGCACAAAACCGCTCAGCCACACTCCTGTCACCCAATACAAGAAGTGAAAAGAAAAATGCAGTGGGGGATGCAGGAAAAAAAAAAAATAAATACACGGACAGCACGCCAAGCCCTTCCACTGACAGCCAAATGGTGACAGTCTCGTGTGAAACCAGCAGACACTGCTAAGGGTGGTTTCACACTGCTAAAGCAAGGGTGAGTAGGCTGGCGACCGTCCGTGACAATACCCCCCACTGAAAAAGACTGTGCCACTGAGGCACAGTTTGCTGCAGCCCCCGCAACCTACCGGATAAAAGTGAAGCAAAATATTTATACTAAGGGTATCTAACCGCCAAATATACACAATTGTAAAAATCCCTTCGTCCTTGTCAGTAAGACGAACTGCACGAACTGCTCTTCCAGACAGAAAATTTTTCTCATGACATCCGACTGAGGTAGTCAGCTTCGACATTGTTTTTACCAGGAATATGTCGAAATATGAAACTCCAAACTCTGGAGCTCAATGGCCCAGCCCATGAGGCGACGACTAACCGGGCGGATGCGATGGAGGTAGGCCAGAGGGTGATGATCGGTTTCTAGGACAAATTCTCGTCCGTAAAGGTATGGGTAAAAGCGCCGAGTTGCCCAAACCACAGCGAGACACTCTTGCTCGATAGTATGGTATTTCAGTTCAGCTCCTACCAACTTTTTACTGGCGTAGGCAACTGGTAGTAGGCCTCTTCCCTGGTCTTGAAGTAGAACTGCTCCCACGCCTGTGCTCGATGCGTCAGTCCTAAGGACATAGGGTTTTCGTTGGATCAGCCAACTGAAGGACAGGCTGCTGGATCAAGGCAGTTTTGAGTGACTCGAATGCCTCTGTGTCTTTGGAATCCCATTTCAAAGTCTCTGGCTTCTTAGCTCCAGTCTTGTCGGTAAGAGGTTTGGCCATATCTGCAAAGTGGGGAATAAACTTCCTGTAATAAACCGACAAGCCCTAAGAAGGACCTTAGCTCTCTTTTTTGGTTTTTGGAGGTAGAGCATCCTGAATCTTCTGTACCTTGTCCTGCTCGGGCAGCATGTATCCACGACCAATCACGTGGCCCAGGAAGAAATCTCTGCTTCACCTATCAGACACTTGGTAGGACGGGCCGCCAGTTGCACTTGGCGCAGACGCTCAAACAGAGTCCTGAGTGATCCCAGATGACTTGTCCAATCCTTAGAAGCCAAGAGCAAATCGTCGATAAAGTTATGGGCCTCTTTCATGTCCAATGGTCCAATCAAGTCGACTCCGACTTTGCTGAAGGGCGTAGTGACGAGAGGTACAGATCCGAGGGGGACTCTAACGTTGCGACCCTTGGGAGTAGTTCTCTGGCAGATATCACATGTGCGGCAATATTTCCTGACATCCTGTGTTATACCTGGCCAGTAAAAGTCATGTTGGACTCGCTCGAGAGTCCGGCGTGCACCAAGGTGACCGGCCATGGGTGTATCATGGCCCAACCGCAGCACAGTATTTCGAAGAGCCTTGGGCACAACCAGCTGAGAGGAAGTCATAGTAGGCGTAGTGTAACGCCTATGTATCAGGCCACGACGTTTTACAAACTGGGTCGAACCGTTGTGAAACGTCTTTGGGGGCTTGCCCACTAACTCTCGCACAGTATTCAGGGTTGGATCCGTCCTTTGTAAGTTCAGCACAGCATCTGGGGTCCAAAGATACAGTGTCATGTGAGGACAAGGGTTTCAAGAGGGGCTTTAAAGCTTCCTTTTCCCTTCTGGGCCTGAGAACGTGTAACAGCTGCTACAACTACTTCCGGGGGGAGCTCTGTAGAAACTGGCTTGTCCTCTCCATTTTCAAAGCTGACAGTGTTGCCAATAAGAAGGGAATAGGCAGGTTGATGAAGAGCTACAGCCCACACCTTACCCTTGAAGTAAGGAGTTGAAACTTCCACCAGTACTGTGGGACGAGTCGCCTGAAAAGATGACTCAACTCCTGTAACCTGGCAGTCTTGGCCGCGGGGAACATCCTCAGGAACTAGCCGCTGGTCCACGAACACAGCGGTAGCACCGGAGTCTCTAATTGCTTCAACCACCTTGCCACACACGACTGAGGGAAACGTGGGGCATGTAGGTGTGGTCACCTCGATCTCTCCAAAAGCAACACTGGCCCGGGAAACATTTTGCTTAGACTTTTTGCCCCAAGTGGGACAATTTCTCGCTATATGTCCCTCCTCCTCACACCGAAAGCAGACCCTAGATCCATTACGAGACTTTGTTGTTTGACCCGATTTTGCATCTTCCGTGGACGAAAGTTAGCTTGGACTCTTTCCCCTCCAGCTCTGTAGGTTTCGTTGGGCCTCCAAAGTTGGAGGTTTTGAAGTGGCGCCTGGCATCGGCAAAGGCTTCAGCGACCTTAATGGCTTTGGCGAACGTCTTGGACGAGTCTCGCCCAACTTATAACGAAGCTCAGTGGACACTGAATTCATAAGCTGTTCTGTAAGAAAACAGTCCTTCACGCTCATCTCTGATGTCTCTAACCAGTAGTCCATCGTACGTCGAAGGCGCTCTCCAAACTGATGGAAGTTCTCATCAGATGACTTCTTCATGGTACGGAATTGCTTCCGGTATGACTCTGGAGTCATATGTAGCCTACGACGAAGGGCAGCCTTCAGTTCAGTGTAACTGGCACCACGTGGGATATCCGTAAATGCTTCCTTGGCCTTTCCAGTTAAGTTCCCAATCAGGTAGAGGGCCTTTTTCTCGTCCGACATCTGGTAAGCCTCCGCTACAATCTCGAAGTGTTCAATGTACGTGTCTATAGATTCACTCGCATGATACACTGGCATGCGGAGCTTAGGTGGAGCCAACGGCGGTTGTTCGAGTGTCTGCGCGTTCCCTATGATACGTCGAGGAGTTCCAGAGTTCTGCGACAGATCATGAGTCTCTCCTTCCGAGTGGACAGACAGTTGTTCCAGAAATTCTGCGCGGATCTTATTTCTCTCCTCCTCCAGTCTTGCCTGAAAATCCAGTTCCACCTGTCTCTGAGCCTCTTCTTTCGCAAGCCTATCCTTCTGTTCTTTCTCCTCTCTCTCCATTCTTCTCTCTTCCAACTCCCCTCCTCCACTGACGGTCTCTTTCCTCTCTCTCCATCCTCCTCTCTTCCATCTCCATCTTCCACTTTCTCTCTTCCCTTGCCTCCCTCTCCTCCCTCTCCAATCTCCTCTCTTCTTTCTCTTCTTTTTCACGCCTTTCTTTAGCTTCCCTCTCTTCTTTCTCTCCATCCTCATAACGACAAAGGGATCTGGAGGTACAGGCCCTAGAAAACGAAGAGGAACAGGCGAGGGCCCATAACGAAGCTCCTCGATAGGATGGTGAAGTGGGCGGCGATGTGAGGTCGGTAGAGGTGGCCCGCGAAGGGACGGCGATCCAGGAGGGGACCTGTCAATGATGACTGAAGGGGAAGTAGTCACAGGTGGCTGAGTACCACCCGCAGAGAAAAACAACTTGGGTAGAGGGACCAGTGGTAACCTGAGTTGTGCGGCGGTCCCCAGTGTGTGGCCATGCCTGTAGCACACCCATCGCCACGCGAGATCGGGTCATTCTGCGATCCTCCCCTTCTGCCATTTTGCAAAGCTCGAAGAATGCACACCACGATGTCAAGAAAGAAAATGGTGAAGAAAAACCACAAGGTAATTGAAGACAATGCTATCCGTCAAAGGGCTACAATCCCTCGATATGCCACAGCTGTAACAATGGAATAAGATTAGCCTAAAACAAAAGAGAAAAGACAAACACGTTCAACCACGCTGGCAATGGAATACCTACAGTTAAGTCACCTTGACCCTCCTACACATCAGGAAGATGGAAAGCTATAAAGTATGGAGACTTCAAATCATAAAAAAAAAAAAAAAATCAATGTCCAAATAAGTTCAAAGAAAGCTGAAGGATCTCACAGCTAAGGATAGCAGACCCACTACAGCCACAAAACGACAAGTGAAAGTGTCCTTCCCTGGGGCACAAAAAGTAAGCACGGACAAACAAATATGACACCCGAGTATAATATCATGTTGCACCCAACAGCACAGAGCGAAAGAGATCAAAGAGATCAAAGGCGAAACAATTGCCTCTTTGCCAGGTATAGTTACGACACTGAAATGGTAACACCACAACCTAAGTACCACCAGTAAATCGACACACCACCCACGACCCCAAATGTGGGTGTGTGGTTCAAGTATTAAACGCAACTGATTGAAAGTACCAAACTTCTAACACCGTAAGTGAAAATGATATAATTGAATAATCAATCAACTATATCCAACGGACATCTAAAAAAAAAAAAAAAAACCGAAAACTCTCAAAGTTATCCAAGTCAGGCCACAATCTCGCCTGCCAAACCACCATGATTAAACTGTTAGTCTAAAGTGAAAACAACTTCCTTCAAACACTCAAAAGGTGGGCCAACCAGCCTGACTGGAAATCACCTGCTCTTATACCTTTACTGACAGCTGGCATGCAAGAGGGAAGTAAAGCAATTAATTTTTTTTTTTAAAAACTAAATACAAAAACGCGACAAAAACTCACTCCCGAACGTGTCGGAAGCACAATCTGACACCTTTTGTTTGGCTTGACAGCCAACTGTCCACTATACCGAGATTGCCACGACGACAATATGATTCGCTTCAGTAAAGACTAACTTTTACACAACGAACGGCGACAGACCAA
>JADBJO010015711.1:55000-71020 GCA_016801955.1 Conus betulinus | reverse complement strand
GTCCTTTCCTGGGACTCACAACAGTCGGGAGGAGCGCTCGCAGAGTCCCCACAGACAGAAGGCAGGAAGCGATCCGGCCTGTGGCGCACATCATGCCTAGAACGATTGGCTCCAACAAAACAGACTTGCGGCTCACACACAACGAGAGGTAAACACCACAAAAGCGATGGCCCGGTACAGCTGAAGTGACGGCTCTGGTATGACTGGCCCACAGGTCCGCTGGGTTCAAATACTTCAAGAGTTGGCAGCTCTGGGCTCGGCAGCAGCGGCAGCTCTGGCACACTTGACATGTCAGGTTACTGTCGCAACTCCCACGTCGACCTCTCACACACCCCAGCAGAGTGGGAACAGGTGTGGATCTCGGCTACGTCCCAGACCCGGGCGCAGTGGCAGGTCGGGTCGCTGTCAAATCCCACATCGACTTCTCTACACTCCCAGCATGGTGGAGACAAGGGATAGACTCCAGCCACGACCCAGACCCTCTAGCAGTAGCAGCCAGTTTCCTGGATTCCTGGTCACACTAGGACAATGATAACTACCTTGATAATCTAGTCTACTATAACATGGCTATTATTCATCATGTTTTATTAATCATATTCATAACCAACAGTTTACTTTATATTTCACCAGAACTTGGGGGAGGGGGAAAATACCCATAGCGAAATCTACAGTTTCAATATAATATCACAACGAACATTCTCATTTTTAAATCATGCTTTACATATTGGTGAGGGGGGAAGATTTCCACATAAACCTTTTTCGAAAATCATGCTTTACACATTGGGGGTGAACGGGATTTTCAAACAGATCTTTTTACGATAAAACCACGAAGATAATGCATTGCATATGAAGAAACGATTTCCTTTCGTCACATTTCATCTAGATAAGAAATGTGTTTATCATTTCATGTCTCTTCCATCACGACAAGAATATTTTTTTATCATTTTCACACACTAAATCTCACTCAGAGAAATTATTTCTGCACATTCTTGTTTATTAACAAATACATATTCATTATTCATATCAAAGGATGGTTTAAATACATATTACAGAGCGATAGGGCCATGAACTTGGCGACCGAAATAACAGCTGAAAGGGGAGAGAAGCCTGTGCTCTCTGAGGGCAACTCTCTGCACGCGAATAATAGTGCAGGTAGATATCGATGCCACGCCTGTGGGTAGGAACAAGGACAGTTTTCTTTTAGCATCGATTTCAGAGTGCCATGGAATCGTTCAACATGTCTGTTTGCCTGGGGATGATATGGCGATGTGCGAATGCCTTTAGTACCACACAGCTCATGAAACCTGTCTCATTAGGTCAGAATTAAATTGAGTACTTTGATCTGGGAAAATCTCCGTTGGAAACCTAAACAGAAGATCCCCAATAGTGCTTCTGCCACAGCGACAGAAGAGATGTCCTTCAAGGGAACAGTCTCCAGTAAATGGGTGGCAATGTCAACCAATATCAATATATATCGATGACCTTGCTCCGAAGGAGGAGACAGTGGACCAACAAGGTCAACAGCCACACAGTCAAATGGAGTGCCGATGAATGGAACAGAAGAAAGGGGTACAGAACAAACTCGACCTTCAGGTACTGTCTTCTGACAAACGTCACATGAAGCAACATGCTTGGCCACATCTACGGTTTACTCCAGGCCAAAAGAACCTATTGAGGACTCTAGATAGAGTTCGGCGAGAACCACAATGACCTGACAGAATGAGACCACGTGCTACAGACAGCACTGTAGGTCGGAGATCCATAGGAACAGCAACCTGATCAAAAGGAATGTCATTTCTGATGTACAAGACACTGTCTGACAAAAAGTAATAGAAGGTGGTTGTACCTGACTTCTTTACTTCACCAGAAGATGTCAGCTGATAGCATGACTTTAAAGACTCATCATCCCTTTGTTTCTGAATCAGATCGCAATGTGGAATGTTCAGATGATCAGGGATCTGAGTCAAAGTCTTCTTGTCCACGACATGTTTAGCTCCAGCCGTCGTAACGGCAGCAGTCACATCACTGGATTCACTGCTGTCACAAACACAAGGCACGTTACCCACAATGAGATCTGCGACAGGCTATCTTGGACACAGCAGGTTAGATTGCCCTGAAAGTAGGGACGATTGACAGAAACTGTAGCTGGTGGGAATTAATCCACACGTCCACCCGAAAGAAAACACATTTCACCGTAGTACCTAGCATCTGGCGATCAGAAACCAATCTCATACGAACACCATGGATGGTAGCACCAGTATCGCGAAGTATAGAACTTAGAGTGCCATTGACAGAACCAGACTCCATGTGTAATTTTCCTGTGAATTCTCTCGCAGCTCAGCAAGCGAAAGGAGTACGAATAACAGAACAAGCAACAGTAGAGTGTTTGTCAGCTGACTTTTCGACGACAGTCGAGTTACCAACCACAAAGAGACACTTATTGGGATGGCTAAGAGTGCAAACTTTGCAAGGGTTTCTACCAGACTTCCACGAACATTTAGAAACCATATGTCCTGTCTTCTTGCACAAAAAGCAGACAATATTTGTAGGCTGATCCAATGTATTTCCTGATGAACCTTTGTTGCCAGAATAGTGACAATGCCACACCACGGTAATGGTTACCACTGAAAAAAATTGCCATGACTACCTGAGGTACTAGGATTCTGGACAACAGTATGAGGAGCAGAATACCTACGACCTCTAACTGACCCACAGAATGGGTTCTATCTGACTGCCCCGAAGTTCCATAGGCAACTGAAGCAAACATATTTACACCAGCCTTCCTGGAAAGGAGCTTAGTGGGATGGGCACGCCTGTATGAATCAGCAGACTTAATCATGCGGTCAACGTCTTTTCATCTTGTTCACAAAGAAAAGTAGCTAAATCCTTTGAGATGCACTCGAGAAACTGCTCTCTTAAAATAAGATCCACAAGCCCTTCAAAATCTTGGACAACGAAATCCAACGATCAAATAGACGTCTAGGCTCAACTGAAAAGGTTTCAAAGGGTTCATCTGCTCTGGGTTTAGCCTCGCTAAAACGTTTACCAAAACCGTCTGGAGTTCATTGAAATTTCTTTAACAAACTCTCATTCAGAAGCTCGTAAGAAACACGTTTTTTTTTCTGCAAGAAAAACACGTTATTTATTTATTTATTTTATTTATTTATTTATTTTCCTGCAAGACTGTGATACAGAGTTAGGGCCAAACCTTCAAGTAACGCAGACAGGTAAATAACTCATAAATGTTTTGCCCTGCCTAGAGAACGGGCATGGGTTTCAAAGCGGAAAAGATAGGTATCTATTATAAGCTGTTAAAGGGAGATAATTTCGGAAAGGTAGGACGAGGGGCGTTAGACCTGCGTATGCTAGCACTCTGATTTTCACTGTTTTGACCTGAAATTACACTTTGGCGAGAAACTTGTCACTGTATAAGACAGTAGACAGGGATATACGTATGAATATACCCCCACCCTTCATAACCACCCCTCCTCCTTTTACCTAAGGGTACGAACGCCACACAACAAACACACGGACAAAGGGAAATATGGTGCACAAACAGAAGACTTTATTTGCATTCACACACACAGTCTCACCAACAGAATAGCAGATGAAAACACCAAGATCTTTACATCCAACACACACACGCAGTTTTCTCCACAGCAAAAAAAAAAAAAAAAAAAAAAAAAGCAAAAAAGGAATCCAACTATACTAATAACACCAATCCGCGACCATCACCATATGGCCCCTTATGCATACCTGTGCATGTATGTGATGCGCATTCATATATAATGACCCTTCCCTCAAGAGGCACACACACACACACACACACACACACACACACACACACACACACACACATCAGCCCACTGAAGGACAATACCAGAAGGAACAAGGGTGAATACATCACCTGGTAATCCCGGGTTGAAATATCAAACAAGGTTGACATTCCACCGAACCCGAGATGCCCACGCGATGCTTTAGCGTACACCCTCCTTCTCCCAAGCTGTGTTCCTTATACTAAATTTTCTCTACTGGTGTTAGACTATCCCTACATCCATACACAATCTCCCAAAATATCATTCACAGCACTTTAATTGTTCAAGTGACCTGAAACCCAATCTTGCACTTTGAGTATCTCACTCAAAGTCCCTGGCGGACACTCCACACACACACACACACACACACGCGCGCGCGCGCCGCGCGCGCGCGCGCGCGCGCGCACGTACACAACTCCCCCCCCCTCCCCCCCCCCAAAAAAGCAAAAAAAAAAAAAAAAAAAAAAAAGTACGGCAATACAGGGTTTTTTTTTTTCTCTCCCCCCCCCCCCCCCCCCCCCTCCCCAATATCACCACGTAAAAGTTTGTCTCTGATTCACCACGCCCTCACATCAATGTACCGACAAAAAAAAAAGAACACACAAGACCTACACTGAAGCGCTCTAGGCGAAGCAGCTGGAACAAAGTAGTGATGAATCGAAGAGTCCAGTCCCCTACCTACAGTGCACCAACTACACCACTCACAATTCACACGCAGACGATGTCCCGCAGTGGGGCCCTTGAGGTGCTTGCCCACCCTGAAAGAAGGGTAGAACCGAGGTCGGAGGAAACTGCAACCACTGGGACTGCAGAAGACGAAGTTTTTCCCCCTTCTCCTCACACATTTTATTCAAGTAACTGAAGAGATACATATGTGCAGAAAAAGGACAGTGCGCAGAGATTTTCATACATACATTAAACTGATGATACATGGAATATTTCTTACTACTGTGAAAAGTGGAAGAAAAGATAACTGTAAAGTACATTTACACACAGACAAATATGAACACACACACACACACACACACACACACACACACACACACACATATATATATATATATATATATATATATTATATATATATATATATACTCATATTCACACACACACACACACACACACACACATTACATTATTGTACAGTGAGACTAAGCCTTGAACAATGTAGCATGAAACAAACTGATCTTAGCTGGTGTTACCATAATTACATTGATAAAAAATGCACGCTTGGGGTGACACATTTGTATACAAGCATACATTCTTACATCATTAACTATCACTGTACATCATCAAAAATACACTGATAAGGGTACCACTTTTTAAAGAAATCTGCAAGCTTCATTTCTTTTGAAAAGATGTACTTTTCAAATATATAATTGTGTTTCAAATCTCTCAAAAAGCGTATTACATTTGGGTTGATCTTATTTATCTCGCATTTGTAAATAAAGTATTTTGCTAATAGATTAATCCGATCAAAAATGTTGTCTGTTTCTGTTTGGTCATCATTCCCAAACAAAACAGATTCTAAGCTGAATTTTAACTGAACACCTTGTTTGCACTTCTCTCTTACAATCTTCTCTAGATCCCTCCAAGAACATTGTGAAACATCACAGAACCATAAATAATGTCTGGCTGAATCTTTCTCATTTCTACAAAAAGTGCATTTGTCGCAAATTGGTTCTAGTAAAACATCACATGAAGTTTTTGAACCTTTTTTCAAGGTTTGCTATTATTTTTGTGTGTTTGTTCTTTCATTGCATTTGCTACCTTTTATTTTGATATTCTTTGCAGCAAGGAAGCTTTTAACTTATTGAGCGCAACTCGTGTATTCTAAATAGTTTACACTGATAGTATACTTTTCACAGAAAACTTTATAACGTAAAAAGCATCCCTTTTCATCAGTCACATCTCTTACTAGGAATATGCTTATGTGTGTCCATTTTCTAAAGAAAAATGTACTATTATCAATTCTAAACTTGTACTTTATTCGGCTGGCTATACATGTTGATCCTATTTTATACGACACATTTAATAATGATATAGGTCTCCAATTTTGTAGATATTCTTTTGGCTGTTCTCCTTTGTGTAGGCAAGTAATAATTCCTTCTCTCTGAATAATGGAAGCTCTCCTTTTGTAAAACCTTCATTTGAAGAACAAGAAAGTCTCCTATGTCCTTCCAGAAAAAGAAGAAAAATATTACTGTCATCCCATCAGTCCAGCGCTCTTGTCATTTTGCATTCCTTTCAGTGCTTCTGAAGCTTCTTGTCTAGTTATTTGTCCCTCTAGTTGTTTGGATTCAGCTTCTTCAAGCTTTGGTCAATTTCCAGCATATCTGCCAATGTCTATGTTTTTTGTACTTCTTTCTTTGTATACGTTTTGATAATAGGTCTTAGTTGCATCTAATATATTTCGTCTGTTTCTGGTATTATATTTCCTTGGTCTGATACTAATTTTAACATTTGTTTGCTGAGAAAATGACGTTTCACAAGATTACAGAAATATTTAGATATCTTTTCCCCCTCTGATGCCCATCTTGCTTTGGATCGAATAGCAATCCCTTCCATTTTCTCATTCTTAACTGTATCAGTTCGTCTTCTCTCTCTTGAAGTCCCCTTGATTTACTGTTAATTAGGAAATCTGTTTCAAGTGTTTTGTATTTCTGATTCCAGCTTTTTTTTTTTTTTTTTTCCCTTAGTTCTCTTTTTTCTTCCTTTATGCCGAAAGTTACTGTTTTTGCTCTCATTTCCATAATTAAAACATCCAAAAACAGTTGATCACTTATTGTGAACTGAATTTCATCCATCGGAATCTTGTTTATGTTTTCCCACGAGTATGGGGATACTGCAGTGAAGTCTGTGACCACAACGTACCATCTACAGTCAGCTGGGATGGTCGAACGGTTTTAATGGAACATTGAAAGCCGTGCTTCGCAAAGTTTCTGTTCAGGCCCCTCGTGAGTGGGTCAGGTACATCCCTGCTTTACTGTTTGCATACCGGGAACTCCCGAATGAGTCATTAGGGTTTTCCCCTTTTGAACTTGTGTTTGGTCATTCTCCTTGGGGCCCTTTGACCTGTTGGCAAACAAATGGACAGGTACAAATATTGATTCTGTGTCTGATACTGAAAATGTTTATCAACATGGTTTCGATTTGCAAAACGGATCAAGGATGCGTGTCAACTTGCGCAGGAACCTGCTGACAGCATGACTGACAAATACAAAAAGTATGCAGACAGAAAATCCAAGGTACGTTGTTTTCAAGTTGGTGATAAAGTTCTGGTTTTGTTGACTGTTGATCACAAGTTACGAATTCAGTGGAAAGGTCCTTTTTCCGTTGTGTCAAAGTTGTCACCAGTGAGTTATGCCATTGACTTGAATGGACAGATTAAGACATTCCATATTACCATGCTCAATTTGTATGTGCAGAGATTGAACGTTGCTATCAACAGGTCCGTTGAGGTGGCAGGTGTGCCAACATTTCCGTCTTTGTCATCTGACTTGTCGGATGTCTTACCTGTGAATGCTGTTGTTGATTTTCCATTTCAGGCCAAACCTACTGCATTTATCAGGACAGAGGCTGCGTCTGTTGTTGGTTTGTTGTCTGACACTGACTGTGACACTTCATCTGTATTGCCCACTCTGACAGTTCGTGGAGAGACATACAAAGATGTTGTGGTTTGTGACGATTTGACGTCGGCTCAGAAAGGTGACTTTCCTGCAGAATTTTTTCTGATATTCTCACAGGCAAACCTGGTTCTGCGAAGGGAGTGGAACCACATGCCATTGTTTTGTCAAGTGATGTGCCTGTTCATGTGAAACCTTATCCTTTGCCTATTTGCCAAACAGGAAATTATACAAAAAGAGATACAGGTCATGCTGGAATTAGGGGCGAGTGAACCTTCCAATTCACCTTACGGTTCTCCTGTTGTGTTGGTAAGCAAACCGGGTGGCTCTGTCAGGTTTTGTGTTAATTATCGAAAACTTATCAACTAACAATCTTTGATGCTGAACCCAATTCCAGATGTTGAGAGTCTCCTTCGTCATTTGTCGGATGGCAGTTGGGTTTTTCTTTTTTTTTTTTTTTTTTTTTTTTCAAAATTGATTTAACTAAGGGGTGCTGACAGATCCCCATGAAGGACTGTGACAACGGAAAGACTGCTTTCCAACTCCTTTTGGATTGGTCCAGTGGACCAGGATGCCGCTCGGATTACAAAACGCTCCGGCTACATTTGCACGCATGATGCGTGCCCTCCATTTACATGAGTGTTATGCACGTGATTTTTAAAGAAAATGTTTGAAGCCGTCCTTAATTTGACTGAGCAGCTAGTCAGTTAGACATGCAATGCTGTGCCCATCATTCAGTGCCATGCCATGAAGAAGCTCGTTGAGCGAAAATTGTGAAGACAAAAAAATGAAACTGAACAAAACTGTTTTTTTTTTTTTTTATCTGTCCTTTGTATATATATATATATGTGTGTGTGTGTGTGTGTGTGTGTGTGTGTGTGTATTACCTCAAGTATCTCTGTGGGTGGTGCGGTGCCAAGCAGCATTCTGTGTTTTAATCAAGTGAAATGTATATATATATATATATATATATATATATATATATATATATATATATATATATAGAGAGAGAGAGAGAGAGAGAGAGAGAGAGAGAGAGAGAGAGATGGATCACACACACACACATGCACAAACATTTTCCTCTCTCTCTCTCTCTCTCTCTCTCTCTCTCTCTCTCTCTCTCTCTCTCTCTCTCTCTCTCTCTCTCTCTCTCTCACACACACACACACACACACACACACACACACACACACACACACACACACACACACATGCACAAACATTTTCTCCTCTCTCTCTCTCTCTCTCTCTCTCTCTCTCTCTCTCTCTCCACACACACACACACACACACACACACACACACACACGCACACACAGAATGAGGGAGAGAGAGACCCAACCAGAAGCTAAACTGTTAAGTATTACATGTAAACTTGTTCTGGCTTGTAACTGAACTAAAAACCAAAAGGGCTACATTCCATACCCAGACCCTCTAGAAGAGGTGGAAAAGTTCACACACCTGGGGAACACAGTTGACAGGCAAGGTGGAACAGATGTGGACGTCAAAGCAAGAACTGGCAAGGCCAGGATAGCTTTTCGTCAATTAAAGAACATTTGGACCTCCAGGCTTGTCGACAGACGAACCAAGATGTGACTTTTCAATTCTAATGTCAGGTCAGTACTCATGTATGGTGCCGAGACGTAGAGAACAACAAAGACCATCTCCAAGAAAATACAGACATTCATTAACGGCTTCCTCCACCAGATACTTCAGATCCACTGGCCAGACACCATCAGGAATGTGGAACTGTGGGAGCGGACACATCACGTCCCTGAGGAGAAAGATGTGATAAACAGGAAATGGAGTTGGATAGGCCACACATTGAGGAAGCCATTTGACGACATTACGCGACATGCTCTGTGCTAAATGTGTCCACAGGGACAGAGGAGAAGGGGAAGAGGAAGACCTAGGAATTCATGGAGGAGAGACCTTGGATGCAGAGAGGAAGAGAGTGGGAAAACACCTGGAGACAATTGGAAAGGGCAGCCCAGGTGCCCAGTGCGCTCTGGCGGATTATTGTTGATGGCCTTTGTGTCATGTGACGTAGCATCACATCAAGGCATGTGACGCTCCATCACAGGTCGTCTAGTGATATAAATCATTTCCCCATGCCACAATTAAAAGGAAGGATATTCATGTGGCTTGACTAGTGTAGTGGGCGTCCCCAATGATTGTGAGGATCACTCATTGAAATAAATAGTGGTGGTCATGGGGTGAAAGTGACCACTGAGAGATACTTTAATAAGGACTGGTAAGGTGCTGGTCATGTGTTTTGAACACTGAATATGCACTCACTAGGAGGAGGTAGGAAAGAATCAGTTTTAGCCCAGCAGATGGCCTAAAGACTCGAACCTGTCAGGACGTTGGTCAAGGGGTCCCCACCACTGACCAGTCATTACTAGCCCTTCACCCTCCACTGTTCATCCCGTCAGCTATTCCTCCTCTGAGACGGGTGGTTAACAATGGCCATGGCGTGGTAGTTCAGCCCCAGCAATTAAAGACTCCAGGTAGAGGAGTCGGATCTCATCATTTCTCCAGTGACAGGAGAATTCAAGGGGGCGACACGTTTTCTGATGCAGACAGGACAGTATGGAGCGAGTCTTATCTCTGATGCAGGTATGGCATCACGAATGCAGGAATTATATGTTCTCCTGGTCTGGATCTTGGGCCAATGTTATGTGAAGGCCATGACTTTATAGTCTAGGAGGTTGTGAATATTCTTTCTTCGGCAAGAAGGAAGAAACTTGTAAGAATTTGTTGATTTCAATTCGTAACCTGATTTATCTCTCAGTGTGAAGAGAAAGAGAGATACACGTATTGAATCTGTTTATTAATTGTTCGATTCATTTAGTAAAGTGCTTTCCCCGAAGGAGAGGGGGAGAAGAAAAAAACATTTGATAGTGCGCCTTTTGGTTGAATGGAGGGACTGAGTGTGAGTATGGAGTGAATGCTGTCATGAATGCGTACGTGCAAAAGTGACAGTGTGACAGTGGTGACCCCGACGAAAGAATAAGGAAAAAGGAGACTTCTATTTGTGCCCTTGGAGCCTGAAAAAGGATTTTGATTTGTACGCTCAAGGGTTTGAGGGAAGGAAGGAAAAGAAATCATTTAATTGTGTATACTATTTGCATTTGTTTTCTGTTTTATTTGTGTGTGTGTGTGTGAGTGAATTTATTTTCAGTGCGAGTGAGGACTTCTCTCCTCTTTCTGACTCTGAGTTCTGCTAGTGTTTTTTTTTTGTTTGTTTTTTGTTTTTATTTTTGGTAGTTTTTTTTTGTCTCTAATTCACCCACCCCCCAGCCCCACATCCGATCTTTGAGCCCCACCGCGTCTCGCTACATTGAGCGATTAGTTCAAAGAGTGGGAGCAGCCGTGATCGCCCCTTATTGGGTTTATTTTGTTGCTGTTGTTGTGTTGTTGTGTTGTCGTTTTTTTTTCCCTGTCCTATTGTTTCATTTCAAATAGTCCCCTTTTTCCAGAGTTCGAACCGACCTTGCCTACTTCAACAGGAGAGAGGTTGACAAATGCGGGGAAATCTCTTCCTAATAAATATTTTCTTTTGATGATCTATTGTGTGTGTGTGTGTGTGTGTGTGTGTGTGTGTGTGTGTGTGTGTGTTGTGATATTTTCTTTGTGTTTGGGTGATTGTGCATTTATTGATTGACTGTTTATTATTTTGCATTATTACTATAGTGTTGTGCATATTGTGTATAATTTTTTTTTTCCGCCTCCAGTTTCACGGGAGACAGTGACCACGAGGGTGCTGTCTGAGGGCATCTTTAGCTTTTCTTGATTTCATCTCACTGTTCTGAACCTGTGTATCCTTTCATTTCCTTTTTCACCCCTTTTTCAAAACCTCTAAACCTTCTCTTCAATAAGCTCCTAACTAGTTTCTTTTCAACATGTTCATCTTTAAGGTAGGATTTCCGCTAGTTTGTGTTTCTCCCCCTCCTTTTAATTGTTTATGATTCCATTTTGGTTTGTAAATTCATTTGCATTTATCATATATGGCGATACATTTGTTTTGTGAATTCATTTGAAATTAAGTAAGTAAGAAAGAAAGGCTAACAAGAAGAACATTTAAGAACTAAAACTTTATAAAGAATTTATTTCCAGAAAAAAAAAAAACAACTTAGTATTGTGTTCTTAGGAAAAAAAAACACAGAGATCAGCATTGAACTTCATTTTCTTTTAATTCCAAATTGATACCTGTTTTTCAAAAACAAAATACTTTTTGAAAAATACACTCCTTGGGTTTCATATCTATCCTGTTTTAGTAAGCTGTTTCCTGTTTACACCGAAAATTGAATGCTTTGTTTGTATATATTATAATTACGTTTTTGTGAAAACATGTAACACCACCATATATCGCCTTATTTTTATTCATGCTCAGAAATTGTTTTGTGTTTATATCTCTCGACGGTTCATTATGGATGATTTTGATAAATATGTTCAACAAGCGGAACGCTTGGGTTTTGATGGAGAAGAACTTACCAACTATGTGCAACAATGCATAGATAAAGCAGACAGGCTAGAGAGAGAGAGAGAGAGCGAGAAGAAAATCAAAGGAAACTAGAGAGAGAAGAAAATCAAAGGAAACTAGAACTAGAGTTTGAAGAAAAAAGACTACAGAGGGAATCTGAAGAAAAGATAAAGAACGTCAATTTAAGTTGAGGCAGTTAAAATTACAGACCGATGCCGAATTTAAAAGATTGCAGGCATCGAGAGAACCTCCACCAGCTCCACCAGTGGTTCCGCAAGCGTGCCTCAACCAAAAACAGCATATATTCCAAAGTTACCACCTTTCGAGGAAAAAAAACGGATGATATTGATAGTTTTCCTTTTCCGATTTGAAAGTCACGCAACGCCTTGTGGTTGGCCAAAGGAAAAGTGGACATTGTATATTGCGTCGTTCTTTAAGGGTAGCGCTTTGGCATTGTAACACACACTCGCGGCGAAAACAAAATTTAACTTGGGATCAACTGAAAGAAGAACTCCTCAAGAAATTTCAATGTTCTGCCGATCGTTTTCGCGAACGTTTCCGTTCTGTGAGCCCTGACAAAGGAGAATCGTTTCCGTCGTTTTTAATCCGTATGAGGCATTGCTTAGATTGATGGATCGATTTATCAAAAACGAACAAAACTTTTCAATCACTGCGAGATCTCCTTCTTAGAGAACAACTCCTCCAGAGCGTGAGCAAAGATCTGGCCACTTTCCTTAAAAAAAAGGCAATTTGAAAGCGTTGAGGGAAATGCGTCAGATGGCTGATCAGTATTGTATCGCTCACCCGGATAAGGGCATAACTAGGAAAGGGAGATTTTCCATCTTTGAATCTCATGCGTCATGTACAATCCCATCGGGACAGGGAAATTACAGGAAAGGAAATCGTGGGTCATTTCCGAGTCCACAAGGATATACCTATTCTAGGAACGGTCAGGGATCTTTCCGTGGTTCGAATGACTTTCGTCAGTACCAGTACTCACCGCCGGAAAAACCCGTTGCTCCTCAGCAAACGTTCCGAGGTCGTGGACAACGACCACCGCGTAGACCTTTTGGGTCAGCTCGTGACAGAACCGAAGTTCACAAAGTAACACCAATCAGTCGGCTGCCGATCAGACAATGCGAAGTTTCTTTTGTGATGGCAAGTTCCATTTGAAAAAGAATTGCCCTTTCAAACCAAATGATTCAAAACCCGCATTAGTCTCCACTGATTGTGAAGAAGGCCTTGTTTTGGCACCACATCAATCGGTTGCTGGACTGGTGTTAGAAAACGGAGCCATCAACGGATTGCAGGCTTCCGTTTTGCGAGACACTAGGTGCACCACCGCTGGTGTAAGAAAGTCTTTCGTGCTTCAAAACCAGTATCTCAACACTGTCCAAAAGTGTAGGTCGTTTGGAGGCAAGATTGAAACGTTTCCGCTGGGCAAAAATTTCGGTCGATACACCATACTACTCCGGATTTCTCACCGCCTGTGTTATCGATAACCCAGTCTGCGACTTGATTTGGGGCAGTTTGCCAGGTGTCGCTACAGCACATGGTGGGCTGGAGGATCGTTCATTCCTTGTCTTGTGAGTACCAGATCAGACATCATAGAGCAGGGAAAGGCGAAAAGCTGCTAAAACGTCTCAAAACTGGATGAACTCCAAATTTCCCTGGATGATCTAAAAGAAATGCAGGGAAAAGACGAGACGCTGATGACAATACTTCTGCTGCTAAACAGACTGTCACACTGACATACCAACGGACAAACCAACGTACATACAGGACTCTGACATGCTCTACAGGTGTGTACCTGGACAGGACAACAAACAAGTTGTCGTTCCAAAGCCACTAAGAGACATAGCACTACACACGGCTCATGGTGCATTGTTCGCTGGTCACTGTGGAATCAAAAGGACAATAAAGAGAGTTCTGGATTCGATTTTTTTTGGCCAGGTGTCACAAAGCAAGTTACAGAATATTGCCGCTCATGTGACATCTGCCAAAAGACATCTCAGAAAGGTCACGTCCCATGTGCACCTTTGCACAAAATGCCTCTCATTTCTGTCCCATTTCGGAAGGTGGCTATTGATCTTGTTGGGACTTTCCCACCATCTTCTTTTGGATATCGCTATATCTTAACTTTGGTGATACAGCGACAAGGTATCCGGAAGCGATTCCACTGAAGAAAATTGACACAGCGTCTGTCGCGGAAGCCCTACTTGCAATTTTTTTTTTTCCATAGTGGGTCTTCCAGACGAAATTTTGTTGGATTGTGGAACGCAATTCATTTCCGACCACACGAGAAACATTTACAGGCTGTTGTCAATCTCTTCCATTTCAACCACGCCATATCATCCCCAATCGAAGGGCATGGTTGAACGATTCAATGGAACTTTAAAGTCCAAGCTGAGAAAGGTTGCAAGGCAGGGACCCCAGGAGTGGGATCGTTTCATACCGGCTTTGCTTTTCGCATACAGGGAAATGCCGAATGAAACACTGGGATTCTCACCATTCCAGCTTCTTTTCCGACACTCACCAAGGGGTCCTTTGGATCTACTGATGATACAATGGACAAATAAGACGGACATACATGACAGTAAAACTGTCTACCAATACGTTTTTATGAACTGTATTATCGTTTAAAGGATGCTTGTGAGCTTGCTCAACAGTCAGCTGATAGAAAAGCAGATGTGTACAAGGTCTTTGCAGATAGAAAAGGAAAGACACGTTCCTTCAGTGTAGGGGATAAAGTCCTTGTACTACTTACTGATGAACACAACAAACTTCGTGTTATGTGGAAGGGTCCTTTTCAGGTGGTCGAAAAACTTTCTGCAGTTTATTATAAGATCAAAATGGCAAACACTGAGAAAGTATTCCACGTGAACATGTTGAAGAAGTATGTTAAGCGTACAAATGTTGCCATCAACCAGCCAGTTGAATGGATATGTCCTATGTCAAAAACTGAAGTCAACATGACAGATATATCAATGATGATTTTGTACCCAATGTAACGTACAGGGACAGACCAAAGCTTGTGAAAGCAGCAAATGTAGGATTGTTAACATCTACCGGTGCAGATGATGTTGTACCCCTTCTTACTCTGTCTATCAAAGGTGAAACCTATGACGATGTGGTTCCGTCAAATGATTTATCTACGAGTCAGACAGAACAGCTCAAAGAAATTTTGAAAGACTTTCAGGATGTGTTGACAGATACCCCCAGGTACAGTGACAGGAATTGAACCCCATAGTATTCAGTTAACTATTGCAATACCAGTGCGAACCAGACATACCCCCTCCCGTTTGCAAAAAAAAAAAAAAAAAAAAAAAAAAAAAAGAGGTTGTTGAGAGAGAAATCAAAGTAATGCTGGATTTAAAGGTCATAGAACCTTCTACATCTCCGTACAGCTCACCAGTTGTATTGGTGGACAAATCTGATGGCTCGGTGCGGTTCTGCGTCGAGTACAGGAAATTAAACAAGATCACTGTGCTTGATGCGGAGCCCATCCCACACATTGAAGAACTTCTGTGTCAGCTCTCAGAAGGAAATTATTTTGTGAAAGTAGGCTTAACTAAAGGATACTGGCAGATCCCAATGGCCGAAGCTGACAAGGAAAAGGCAGCATTTCAAAAACCTTTTGGTCTTTTCCAATGGACGAGAATGCCCATCGGCTTGCAAAATGCCCCAGCTTCTTTTGCCAGAATGATGCCAGCCCTGAAACTCCATGAATGTGGTGCAGTCAGTTTTTTTGACGACATTTGTTGGCTGCAAAGTCATGGAGTGACCTCCTTTTTAATTTACGAGCTGTTTTCTTTTACCAGACTCCAAAGTTTTGGTCTTACTGCGAGACCACCCAAAATTCGTGCCGGTTTTCAAACTGAGTTTTTGGATCACACTATTTCAGTGGGGAAAATGATGCTAGAAGGAAGGAAAGTGGAAAAGATTTTTTATTCTTACACAAACCCACTACAAAGAAACAGATCAGGTCACTCATCGGATTATTGTCTTACTATAGACGATATGTACCCCACTTTGCGTCCCTGACGGCCCCTTGACTGAATTGACGAAAGGGACGAAGAACAAAAGTACTGTGTG
>JADBJO010015711.1:30000-50000 GCA_016801955.1 Conus betulinus | reverse complement strand
ATGGCACTGCCATTTAATATAGGGAATTCATCTAAGGTAACATCCACTGACAAAGGTAGCATTGTCGTAAAATCTCAAAAGAGACCAGCCTAAAATATCAAGAGCGTACATTCCTTAATAATACGCCATCCCCAACTTCTTTTCCCGTGATTTTCAAAGACCTGGGTTCTGTTTTTTAAAGCTTCAATATCTGAGAGACAACTTCAAACAGGCATTTTTAGGCTCAGTTGGTGAGGTGAAAGCAGTTCGTCGTCGTCTTCGATCTGGAGAGTACTTCGTCGTATGTGCTTCAAAAAAGCAAGAAAATCAGCTTCTGTCTACTTCTAATTTAGCAGCGACTGACATTAGCTGCCGCATACCATCTGTTAAAACCTTCAGCGTTGTGTTCGAAAATGTGAGAGAAGACGATCTGAAACAATGTTCGTGGTGTGCTGAATGTTGACAAAATACAAACAAGGAAGAAAAACAGCACACTCCTCAAGATCACTTTTAACCTCCCCCGTCTTCCCGATAAATTACACAGTGATGGCAAATCGTACTCTGTGCACCCCTATAGGCCTCCCGTCCGACAGTGCACGATATGTCAGAGACTGGACCACACCAGGAAGCAGTGCAGGGCGAAGCAGGGAAAGTGCAGCAGGTGTGCGGAGAGCTCACATCAAGGAAAGATTGCAAGGCAGAGTGTCCACAATGCGCGAACTTCAAAAGGCAGCACTCTGCTGCTTACAGACACTGCCCAGCAAAGAGTGTGGTCAAGGCCGCAGCCACCCTCAGATCCAAACAAAGCATGCCCTTTTGTGACGCCATGGCAGCAGTAAAGAAGGCGGATGCTAAGCGTGAGTCAGCAAACAACAACACCAAGATCAGATATGAACCATCAGTCAACTCATCCTGCTCTAGTGCGAAGAATTTGTATGCTGATGCTGTCAAGTTTGGCCGTACTCCCCCCTCATTCATTCTCTTCTTTTCTGTCAACTGTTGTCTTCCCTGCTACTTCCGTTCTTCGACAACAAGAAGACCCTTCAAAAATATTTTTTCAAAATTTGATCTCGATCTATTCAACCTCTCTCTCTCATGCGTCATCTTTCCTATCCCAGCGTGAAAAACTCGGCTGCCTGAAACAGTTGGAAACATTCATGTCCCTTTCTCTTCATCCTGCTCAACTCCTGCTGTCCCTGAGGAGATGTCTACACCCTCTACTGCCTCTGAGGAGATGACTACACCTCCTGATACCCCTGAGGAGACAACTACACCGCTTGCTATTGTTGAGGAGACGTCTCCACCTTTAGCCAACCATAAGGTGACGTCTCTTCTTTCTGCTGTTTCTAAGAGGACGACCCATCCTCTTGCTCCCTGAGGAGGGCTCCTACTCCTCCTGCTGGCTCCGAGGAGATCTCCCTCCTCCTACAGGTCTTGGAGAGACTCCCCCTCCTCCTGCTGGTGCTGATGAGTCTCTTCCATTTCCTACTGGCCCTGAGGAGACACTTCCTCCTCCTGCTGGTCCTGAGGAGACACCTCCTCCTCCTGCTGACCTTGAGGAAACTCTCCCTCCTCCTGCTGACCTTGAGGAGACTCCCCCTTCTCCTGCTGAACCCTGAGGAAACTCTCCCACGTCCTGCTGGCCTTGAGGAGACTCCCCTTCTCCTGCTGACCCTGAGGAAACTCTCCCTCGTCCTGCTGGCCATGAGGAGACTCCCCCTCCTTCTGCTGGCCCTGAGGAATCACCTCCTTCTGCTAGCCCTCAGGAGACACCTCTTGTTGGCCCGGAGGTGACTCCTCCTCCTGTTGTTGGCCCTAAGGCGTCAACTTCTTCTCCTTCTGGCCCTGAGGTGACGTCTCCACCTACTGCTGATTCCTGCGGTGACTTCATCTCCTCATACCGGTCCTGAGGAGATGATTCCTCCTGTTAGCCGTGAGGTGACCTCTTCACATTCTGCCAACTCTGATGTGATGACTTCACTTCCGGCTAGCGCAGATTCGCAGTCTTCACGTCTGGCTAACCTTACTACGTCAACTTCACACAGATAATAATCCTTTTATCATTTATTCTACTAAGCTCCTTTTTTCGCAGTAAATGTAAATAATTTAGATGGAAGAGTTTTCAAATATTGACATCTTCCAATGGAACTGTCGTTGCATTATCAGAAATATTGATGAACCGATACAACATTTGTCATCAAATCAGTTTAAAGTCTTATTACTACAATCTTTAAACGTAAGTAAAAATAAATTACCCCACATTCCAAATTTTCATTACCCACCTGTATACAATCAAGATCAGTCTGGTAAGATCAACACAGCGAAATATATTCATCGAAATATTGATTACCATCCCTATGAAATCTCCAGTGCCTTTGAACATTCCTCATTTAAACTCTTCCGCTGCCATGGTAAAATTCAACAGCAATGTTGTTGTTAATATTGTCTCCGTCTATCTGCCAAAAGGTCCAGATAATCATAATACAGAATGGTTGCGAAACATACCTAATAAGGAAAAATGGCTCATAGGAGGTGATTTTAAAGCGCATTCAGCTCTCTGGGACGATGGTTGTAAAAGAACCACACAAAACCTACGATTTGTCGAAAATGTTGTGGATTCAAATTTGTACTTACTGAATAATGGTGGCATCACAAGAATATCAGATATAGAATGTCATAAACAATCAGCCATTGACATCTCCTTAATTTTCTCCTGAATTAGCTCCAGACTGTATGTGGGAAACTTTTCCTGATACACTAGGTAGTGATCATTTCCCTATACATATGAGATTAAACGAAAAGTTGGGTCCTGTTTATTCAATACAAGATAACATCAGGAAATCTAATTAAAAATCGAGCGGACTGGGATAAAATTACAGCAATTTTAATATCTTCTTCTGCTGATATTCCTCTCAAAATGAACACGTGGATCTTATGTATGATCATTTCACAAGATCTGTACTTCACGCGGCTGATTTTTCTATTCCCAGATGTTCGTGTGTTTCTACATCTAAATATGCAGGGAACTTGTGGTGGACAGACGGGTGTGAAAGAGCAAAACAAGAAAAGATTTCTAAGTATAAAATCTATCTGTGCAGTAGATCTCCAACTAAACTCAGAGATTCTAAGGTGGCTAAATCATCATATGACAAAATAATAGCCAAAGCAAAGTGTGAACATTGGTCAAGCTTTTTGTGAGGAAGTGGTAAGTTCTCCTTCAGATAGGAGTAAAATATGGAAGAAAATTCGATATATGAAGCACGGGGTTTTCATTCCTAAGTGCAAAGTAACATTTGAAGATAATAAATTTCCAACAGCTTATCAAAAAGCGGAAAAGTTTGCTGATATCTTTTCAGTAAACAGCAGCAGACTAAAAGGTCTTTCAAGAAAATGTAAAACATGCAGACAGGACCAGGAAGCTAAACTAGAAATTAAAGATCCATAATCTAACGATAACTTATACTTCAACTCTCCTATTACGTTTTTGGAACTAAAAGAAGGAATCTCAGCATTGAGTAATAAAAGAACAGCTGTTGGACCGTGATAAAATATCCAATGAAATGCTGAAACATTTACTAAATAATTGGGTGCAGTATCTTCATAAAATAATGGAAACATGCTGGAGTAAAGGTAAATTACTAGCCCGTGTGGAAACATTCAATTATAGTCCCATACTGAAAAATGGCAAACCCTGTAGAGATGTCAACAGTTACAGGCCAGTCTCTCTTACTTCACACACATGTAATTTAATGGAGAAGATAGTAACTGCTCGCCTAATTCACTATTGTGATAAAACAAACAATGTTATTCCAGTCCATCAAGCTGGTTTTATGTGGGGAAAATCTACAATGGATCACTTGGTGAGTTTTATTACCAATAAAACGCCAATTTGCTCGTAGACAAAATGTGCTGGCAACATTTTTTGACATTTAACGAGCCTACGATCAAGTGTGACACGCACAATTGTTATTTAAAACTGAAGGTATTTGTGGGAGAATGTTTTCGTTTGTAAAAGATTTTCTTTCCTGTAGAACTATTGAAACAAGAGTTGAAAATGCATAGTCTTCCCGGAGAGATTTACATATGGGAGTTCCTCAAGGATCCATCATTGCTGCATATCTTTTCAGTATTATGATATCAGATCTTTCTAAGAAGATATCAAAGAATGTTAAGATTGTTCAATATGCTGATGACATTTGTATTTGGTTGGATACAAAATAGAAGTATATTTCAAAACAGAAAACTGAAACAAATTCAGACCTGTTATCAGTCTGAATTAGATAAGATAAGTGGGGTTTTTTTTGACAGAGAATGGTTTATCTTTATCTGTTGCAAAAACTCCCACGATGGTATTTAGTGCTGGTGACCCTCCAAGAAGATCACCTAGTTTCTTTATCGACGGTGCTGAGCTACAACTCAAAGACATAAGAAAATTCTTAGGTGTCTATTTTACATCGAAATTATCATGGAAATTTCACATTGAAAACAGTCTATCAAAAGCTCAAAAAAAAAAACAACTTAAATTTGCTTAAAATTATAAGCAGACTAAATTGGGGTAAAGAAACAAAAAGCATGACTCTTCTTGCAGCATCTTTGGTTAGATCAAAGCTGACTTACGGCCAAGAAGTTTATTTTTCTGCTCCTAAATATCTTATGAAGAAATTGCAAAGTATTGACTCTAAGGCATATAAATTAGCTTTGGGAATTTCTGTCCACACTCCGACTATTGCTACGTATGGGGAGATTGGTGTTCTACGTTTGAATGATTATGGAAAACTGTCTTCAGCTAAGTACATTATAAGAGGCAGTGCTATTGAAAATGTTAACTTGAATGAAAATGTACTTAGATCAGATCTTCAATTTCCAAAAAAGAGCAAGGGCCATAAAATCTTTGACAACAATAGCCACTTATACATCAGATATTCACAGTAGATTAGATCTGAAAACAAAGATATAGGTAAGCGTTCGATTACGTCTCCAATTCCTCCATGGGAACTGACATCGCAGATTTTGACTTTTCCAATGACGATCTAAAAAAAAAAAAAGAGTGATAACCCTCATCTACTTGCTGTTTCTTTTCGATCTCATGCTCACTCAAATTATTCTAACCATTTGAAGGTATATACTGATGGTTCTCTTACTGACACTAATGTGGCGGGTGCTGGGTTTGTAATACCTGGACTAAAGACCAAATAAATCGTTCCATATTGGTGCAGGGCATTCTATTTTCACCTCAGAACTGGTAGCCATTTTCATGGCTCTGCGATACATAGTTAAATCTCCCTGTGGTTATATTCCATTACTTTTTTGTGTTGACTCTAAGTCTGTCTTATTTACACTGAAATCCATGAAGTCTAGAGACAGATGTGACTTAGTAATTGAATTAATTGTCTCATACATTTTCTAATTCAAAAGGGTTCCAGTGTAACATTTACTTGGGTTCCATCACATTGTGGTATTTATGGAAATGAATGGGCAGACAGAGTAGCTCGAGGAGGTGCAGGACAAGAAGAGTCGTTGTGAAAAAGTTCATATTCCTTTGTCTGTAAAGGAATGCTATAATCTTTTAGAAAAAGACACCGAAGGTCGTGTGGGTTATAATATAAATCGGCACACCTCTTACACATGTCTTTGTTGAATGTTTTTCCAGGAAATTTTCCAGTTTGTGTTTTAGACTTAAATATAATTCATTAAAATATAAATATGTTGATACTGCAAAATGCGTATATGGGGAAAAACTTTTGGCATTTCATGTATTATTTAACTGTCCCACTATGTGACAGTACCTACCCAATTTTCAGTTACCAAATAATCATACAATTGATGATTTTAGGACTCTAACTTCAAATCATTCATTTTTGGCTAATGTAACAAAATATTTACTTTGCAGTCCTATCGGTACATTAGTATGAGATTTCAGTATTTTTAAAGCAAACATTGCTTATGTTGTTCATGTTCACTGACTTAAGCTATATTTTTAATTATGTTTTCATTTGCATATAACATCAATGTCATCTTGATGTGCATCATTTACAAATATCATAATCGTCTAAAACACGCCATGTGAAAAAAAAAAAACCGTAAAACTAAACACACCACACACACACACACACACACACACACACACACACACACACACACACACACACACACACGCATGCACGCACGCACGCACGCCCGCACGCACACACACACACGTGTACACACACAGGCACACACATGCACACACACACACACACACACACACACACACACACACACACACACACACACACAAACACACACGCGCGCACACACACACCACACACACACACACACACACACACACACACACACACACACACACACACAAACACACACACACAAACGCACGCACGCACACACACACACACACACACACACACACACACACACACACACACACACACACACACACACACATGCAAGATTGTGGTCCATTTACTTAAGCAGACTTTTTTTGTTTGTTTGTTTTGTTTGTTTGTTTGGGGTTTTGTTTGTTTCTTTCTTTCTTTCTTTGTTTTTTTAACAAACTGTTCGAATTAGCGCCAAGTCCATTGATCTTAATTTCTTCTTCCTTTTTCGTAGGTCAATAATTCCCCCCCCCCCCCCCCCTCCCCTCCCATTTACCGCCTTTTCTCTTATTTCCCATCCCTACCTTTCTCCCTCATCTCCTTACTTTCACCCTGTTTGATTCGCTTTCTTCGATGCTTATCATTGGTGAGTTCAGCTGCAGCTGACACTCTGGACTATAATTTCTGGCATGCAACAGAAAACAAGGATTGACTGACGATTCATTGGAGAGAGAGAGAGAGCGAGAGAGAGAGAGAGGGAGAGAGAGAGAGAGAGGGGAGAGAGAGGAGAGAGAGAGAGAGAGAGAGAGAGAAGAGAGGGAGAGAGGAGAGAGAGAGAGAGATACAGGGGATGCGGATTGAGATGGTGCGTAACGACGGGGTCAGCAAAAGTTTGTCTGTGTGAGAGAAGATGGTAATTTGTCACTCACATTGTGGATAATGATAGGCTCGTCGTTGTCCGACTCTTGGTATCAAAATATTTACAAAAATATGACGGCCAGCGAAAAAACCGTCGACAATAAACTTGTTAAACCGATAGGTAAACTGCAATTGCATNAAAAAAAGAACACACAAGACCTACACTGAAGCGCTCTAGGCGAAGCAGCTGGAACAAAGTAAGTGATGAATCGGAGAGTCCGGTCCCCTACCTACAGTGGCACCAAACTACACCACTCACAATTCACACGCAGACGAGTCCCCGCAGTGGGCCCTTGAGGGGCTTGCCCACCCTGAAAGAAGGGTAGAACCGAGGTCGGAGGAACTGCAACCACTGGGACTGCAGAAGACGAAGTTTTTCCCCTTCTCTCACACATTTTATTCAAGTAACTGAAGAGATTACATATGCGCAGAAAAAAGGACAGTGCGCAGAGATTTTCATACATACATTAAACTGATGATACATGAATATTTCTTACTACTGTGAAAAGTGGAAGAAAAGATAACTGTAGACTGAGCCTTGAACAATGTAGCATGAAAACAAACTGATCTTAGCTGGTGTTACCATAATTACATTGATAAAAAATGCACGCTTGGGGTGACACATTTGTATACAAGCATACATTCTTACATCATTAACTATCACTGTACATCATCAAAAATCCACTGATAGGGGTACCACTTTTTAAAGAAATCTGCAAGCTTCATTTTTTGAAAAGATTTGAAAGATGTATTTTTCAACTATATAATTGTGTTTCAAATCTCTCAAAAAGCGTATTACATTTGGTTTGATCTTATTTATCCTGCGCATTTGTAAAAAGTATTTTGCTCAAAAGATTAATCCGATCAAAAATGTCGTCTGTTTTTTTGGTCATCATTCCCAAACAAAACAGGTTCTACGTTGAATTTTAACTGAAAACATTGTTTTGCACTTCTCTCTTAAAATCTTCTCCAGGTCCCTCCAAAAACATTGTGAAACATCACAGAACCATAAATAATGTCTGGCTGAATCTTTCTCGTGTCTACAAAAAGTGCATTTGTCGCAAATTGGTTCTAGTAAAAACATCACATGAAGTTTTTGAACCTTTTTTCAAGATTTGCTATCATTTTTGTGTGTTTGTTCTTTCATTGCATTTGCTACCTTTATTTTTGATATTCTTTGCAGCAAGGAAGCTTTAACTTATTGAGCGCAAATCATGTATTCTAAATAGTTTACACTGAATAGTATACTTTTCACAGAAAGCTTTATAACGTAAAAAAGGCATCCCTTTTTCATCAGTCACGTCTCTTACTAGGAATATGCTTATGTGTGTCCATTTTCTAAAGAAAAATGTACTATTATCAATTCTAACTTGTACTTTATTCGGCTGGTATACATGTTGATCCTATTTTATACGACACATTTAATAATGATATAGGTCTCCAATTTTGTAGATATTATCTTTTGGCTGTTCTCCTTTGTGTAGGCAAGTAATAATTCCTTCTCTCTGAGTAATGGAAGCTCTCCTTTTGTAAAACCTTCATTTGAAGAACAAAAAAAAGTCTCCTATGTCCTTCCAGAAAAAGAAGAAAAATATTACTGTCATCCCATCAGTCCAGCGCTCTTGTCATTTGCATTCCTTTCAGTGCTTCTGAAGCTTCTTGTCTAGTTATTTGTCCCTCTAGTTGTTTGGATTCAGCTTCTTCAAGCTTTGGTCAATTCCAGCATATCTGCCAATGTCTATGTTTTTTGTACTTCTTTCTTTGTATACGTTTTGATAATAGGTCTTAGTTGCATCTAATATTTCGTTGTTTCTGGTATTATATTCCTTGGTCTGATACTAATTTTAACATTTGTTTGCTGAGGAAAATGACGTTTCTCAAGATTACAGAAATATTTAGATATCTTTTCCCCCTCTGATGCCCATCTTGCTTTGGATCGAATAGCAATCCCTTCCATTTTCTTCCTTTTCTTAACTGTATCAGTTCGTCTTCTCTCTCTTGAAGTCCCTTGATTTACTGTTAATTAGGAAATCTGTTTCAAGTGTTTGTATTTCTAATTCCAGCTTTTTTTTTTTTTCTTTTTGCCTTAGTTCTCTTTTTTTTCTTTATGCCGAAAGTTACTGTTTTTGCTCTCATTTCCATAATTAAAATATCCAAAAACAGTTGATCACTTATTGTGAACTGAATTTCATCCATCGGAATCTTGTTTATGTTTTTCCCACGAGTATGGGGATACTGCAGTGAAGTCTGTGACCACAACGTACCATCTACAGTCAACTAGGATGGTCGAACGGTTCAATGGAACATTGAAAGCCGTGCTTCGCAAAGTTTCTGTTCAGCCCCTCGTGAGTGGGACAGGTACATCCCTGCTTTACTGTTTGCATACTGGGAACTCCCGAATGAATCATTAGGGTTTTCCCCTTTTGAACTTGTGTTTGGTCATTCTCCTTGGGGGCCCGTTTGACCTGTTGGCAAACAAATTGACAGGTACAAATATTGATTCTGTGTCTGATACTGAAAATGTTTATCAATATGTTTTTCGATTTGCAAAAACGGATCAAGGATGCGTGTCAACTTGCGCAGGAAACCTGCTGACAGCATGACTGACAAATACAAAAAGTATGCAGACAGAAAATCCAAGGTACGTTGTTTTCAAGTTGGTGATAAAGTTCTAGTTTTGTTGACTGTTGATAACAAGTTACGAATTCAGTGGAAAGGTCCTTTTTCTGTTGTGTCAAAGTTGTCACCAGTGAGTTATGCCATTGACATGAATGGACAGATTAAGACATTCCATATTACCAGGCTCAAGTGTTGTATGTGCAGAGATTGAACGTTGCTATCAACAGTTCTGTTGAGGTGGGAGGTGTGTCAACATTTTCGTCTTTGTCATCTGACTTGTCGAATGTCTTACCTGTGAATGCTGTTCTTGATTTCCATTTCAGGACAAACCTACCGCATTTAACAGGACAGGCTGCGTCTGTTGGTTTGTTGTCTCACACTGACTGTGGACACTTCATCTGGTATTACCCACTCTGACAGTTCGTGGAGAGACATACAAAGATGTTGTGGTTTGTGACGATTTGATGTCGGCTCAGAAAGGTGACTTTCATGCAGAATTTTTTCTGATATTCTCACAGACAAACCTGGTTCTGCGAAGGGAGTGGAACACACATGCCATTGTTTTTGTCAAGTGATGTGTGCCTGTTCATGTGAAACCTTATCCTTTGCCTATTTGCCAAACAGGAAATTATACAAAAGAGATACAGGTCATGTTGGAATTAGGGGCGAAGTGAAACTTCCAATCCACCTTACGGTTCTCCTGTTGTGTTGGTAAACAAACCAGATGGCTCTGTCAGGTTTTGTGTTAATTATCGAAAACTTATCAACTAACAATCTTGATGCTGAACCAATTCCAGATGTTGAGAGTCTCCTTCGTCATTTGTCGGATGGCAGTTGGGTTTTTTTTCTTTTTTTTTTTCTTCTTTTTTTTTTTCAAAATTGATTTAACTAAGGGGGTGCTGACAGATCCCCATGAAGGACTGTGACAACGGAAAGGACTGCTTTCCAAACTCCTTTTGGATTGGTCCAGTGGACCAGGATGCCGCTCGGATTACAAAACGCTCCGGCTACACATTTGCACGCATGATGCGTGCCTCCCATTACATGAGTGTTATGCACGTGATTTTAAAGAAAATGTTTGAAGCCGTCCTTAATTTGACTGAGCAGCTAGTCAGTTAGACATGCAATGCTGTGTCCATCATTCAGTGCCATGCCATGAAGAAAAGAAACTCGTTGAGCGAAAATTTGTGAAGACAAAAAAATGAAACTGAACAAAAACTGTTTTTTTTTTTTTTATCTGTCCTTTGTATATATATATATATATATATATATATATATATATATATATATATATATATTATATATATATGTGGTGTGTGTGTGGTGTGTGTGTGTGTGTGTGTGTGTGTGTGTGTGTGTGTGTGTTACCTCAGTATCTCTTTGGGGTGGTGCGGTGCCAAGCAGCATTCTGTGTTTTAATCAAGTGAAATGTATATATATAATATATATATATATATATATAGAGAGAGAGGAGAGAGAGAGCGAGAGAGAGAGAGAGAGAGAGAGAGAGAGATGGATCACACACACACACATGCACAAACATTTGCTCCTCTCTCTCTCTCTCTCTCTCTCCTCACACACACACACACACACACACACACACACACACACCACACATGCACAAACATTTTCTCCTCTCTCTCTCTCTCTCTCTCTTCTCTCTCTCTCTCTCTCTCTCTCTCCTCTCTCTCACACACACACACACACACAACCACACACACACACACACACACACACATTCACACAAACATTTTCTCCTCTCCTCTCTCTCTCTCTCTCTCTCTCTCTCTCTCCGCACACACACACACACACACACACACACACACACACACACACACAACACACACACACACACACACGCACACACAGAATGAGGGAGAGAGAGACCCAACCAGAAGCTAAACTGTCAAGTATTACATGTAAACTTGTTCTGGCTTGTAAACTGAACTAAAAACCAAAAGGGCTACATTCCATACCTAGACCCTCTAGAAGAGGTGGAAAAGGTTCACATACCTGGGGGAACACAGTTGACAGGCAAGGGTGGAACAGATGTGGACGTCAAAGCAAGAAACTGGCAAGGCCAGGATAGCTTTTCGTCAATTAAAGAACATTTGGACCTCCAGGCTTGTCGACAGACGACGACCAAGATGTGACTTTTCAATTCTAATGTCAGGTCAGTACTCATGTATGGTGCCCGAGACGTAGAGAACAACAAAAGACCATCTCCAAGAAAATACAGACATTCATTAACGGCTTCCTCCACCAGATACTTCAGATCCACTGGCCAGACCCATCAGGAATGTGGAACTGTGGGAGCGGACACATCACGTCCCTGAGGAGAAAGATGTGATAAACAGGAAATGGAGTTGGATAGGCCACACATTGAGGAAGCCATTTGACGACATTACCGCGACATGCTCTGTGCTAAACGTGTCCACGGGGACAGAGGAGAAGGGGAAGACCTAGGAATTCATGGAGGAGAGACCTTGGATGCAGAGAGGAAGAGAGTGGGAAACACCTGTAGACAATTGGAAAGGGCAGTCCAGGTGCCCAGTGCGCGCTGGCGGATTGTTGTTGATGGCCTTTGTGTCATGTGACGTAGCCTCACATCAAGGGCATGTGACGCTCCATCACAGGTCGTCTAGTGATATAAATCATTTCCCCATGCCACAATTAAAAAGGAAGGATATTCATGTGGCTTGACTAGTGTAGTGGGCGTCCCAATGATTGTGAGGATCACTCATTGAAATAATAGTGGTGGTCATGGGGTGAAAGTGACCACTGAGAGATACTTTAATAAGGGCTGGTAAAGGTGCTGGTCATATGTGTTTGAACACTGAATATGCACTCACTAGGAGGAGGTAGGAAAGAATCAGTTTTAGCCCAGCAGATGGCCTAAAGACTCGAACCTGTCAGGACGTTGGTCAAGGGGTCCTCACCGCTGACCAGTCATTACTAGCCCTTCACCCTCCACTGTTCATCCCGTCAGCTATTCCTCCTCTGAGACGGGTGGTTAAACAATGGCCATGGCGTGGTAGTTCAGCCCCAGCAATTAAAGACTCCAGGTAGAGGAGTCGGATCTCATCATTTCTCCAGTGACAGGAGAATTCAAGGGGGCGACACGTTTTCTGATGCAGACAGGACAGTATGGGGCGAGTCTTATCTCTGATGCAGGTTATGGCATCACGGAATGCAGGAATTATTTATTCTCCTGGTCTGGATCTTGGGCCAATGTTTATGTGAAGGCCATGACTTTATAGTCTAGGAGGTTGTGAATATTCTTTCTTCGGCAAAGAAGGAAGAAACTTGTAAGAATGTGTTGATTTCAATTCGTAACCTGATTTTATCTCTCAGTGTGAAGAGAAAGAGAGATACACGTATTGAATCCGTTTATTAATTGTTCGATTCATTTAGTAAAGTGCTTTCCCCGAAGGAGCGGGAGAGAAGAAAAAAACAAACATCGGTAGTGCGCCTTTTGGTTGAAATGGAGGGACTGAGTGTGAGTATGGAGTGAATGCTGTCATGAATGCGTACGTGCAAAAGTGACAGTGTGACAGTGGTGACCCCGACGAAAGAATAAAGGAAAAAGGAGACTTCTATTTGTGCCCTTGGAGCCTGGAAAAAGGATTTTGATTTGTACGCTCAAGGGTTTGAGGGAAGGAAGGAAAAGAAATCATTTAATTGTGTATACTATTTGCATTTGTTTTCTGTTTTATTTGTGTGTGTGGTGTGTGTGTGAGGTGAATTTATTTTCAGTGCGAGTGAGGACTTCTCTCCTCTTCTGACTCTGAGTTCTGCTAGTGTTTTTTTTTTGTTTGTTTGTTTGTTTTTGTTTTTTTTTTTTGTCTCTAATTCCCCCCACCCCCATCCCTCCCCCCACCCCCCCCCCACCCCCGATCTGTGAGCCCCCACCGCATCTCGCTACATTGAGCGATTAGTTCAAAGAGTGGGAGCAGCCGTGATCGCCCCTTATTGGGTTTATTTTGTTGCTGTTGTTGTTGTTGTTGTTGTCGTTTTTTTCCCTGTCCTATTGTTTCATTTCAAATAGTCCCCTTCTCCCAGAGTTCGAACCGACCTGCCTCCTTCAACAGGAGAGAGGTTGACAAGTGCGGGGAAATCTCTTCCTAATAAATATTTTCTTTTGATGATCTACTTGTGTGTGTGTGTGTGTGTGTGTGTGTGTGTGTGTGTGTGTGTGTGTGTTTGTGATATTTTCTTTGTGTTTGGGTGATTGTGCATTTATTGATTGACTGTTTATTATTTTGCATTATTACTATAGTGTTGTGCATATTGTGTATAATTTCTTTTTTTTTCCGCCTCCAGTTTCACGGGAGATAGTGACCACTAGGGTGCTGTCTGAGGGCTTCTTTAGCTTTTCTTGATTTCATCTCACTGTTCTGAACCTGTGTATCCTTTCATTTCCTTTCACCCCCTTTTTCAAAACCTCTAAACCTTCTCTTCAATAAGCTCCTAACTAGTTTTTGGCGTCGTATAACTATACCATGTCAGACCATAGCACTGGCTTGTCCTGGCCTCCTCCCGGGCTCAGTGCTGAGCCCACACCACGCGCCTCCTCAGGCTCTGTTCCACCCTGGGTTTTGTAACCAACCCCTCATATGCGAACTCATCCCCAGTCAGAGGTTCTCTTTTCCTGGGCATGAGTTTCGACACGATTGCCATGAAGGTCGCCCCCCCCCCCCAGAGAGGTACTACCAAACAGGGAGTATAATACAAACTCCCCATTTCTTTTCAACATGTTCATCTTTAAGGTAGGATTTTCCGCTAGTTTGTGTTTCTCTCCTCTCTTCACCCCTCCTTTTAATTGTTTATGATTCCATTTGGTTTGTAAATTCATTTGCATTTATCATATAAGGCGATATATTTGTTTTTATGAATTCATTTGAAATGAAGTAAGAAAGAAAAGAATAACAAGAAGAACATTTAAGAACTAAAATTTCATAAAGAATTTATTTCCAGAAAAAATCTTTAGTATTGTGTTTGTGAAAACACAGAGATCAGCATTGAACTTCATTTTTTTTAAATTCCAAATTCATACCTGTTTTCAAAAAACAAAATACTTTTGGAAAATTACACTTCTTGGGTTTCATATCTATCCTGTTTTAGTAAGCTGTTTACACCGAAAAATGAATGCTTTGTTTGTATATATTATAATTACGTTTTTGTGAAACATGTAACACCACCATATATCGCCTTTTTTTCATTCATGCTCAGAAATTGTTTTGCGTTTATATCTCTCGACGGTTCATTATGGATGATTTTGATAAATATGTCAACAAGCGGAACGCTTGGGTTTTGATGGAGAAGAACTTACCAACTATGTGCAACAATGCATAGATAAAGCAGACAGGCTAAGAGAGAGAGAGAGAGAGAGAAGCGAAAAAATCAAAGGAAACTAGAGAGAGAAGAAAATCAAAGAAACTAGAACTAGAGTTTGAAGAAAAAAAGACTACAGAGGGAATCTGAAGAAAAGATAAAGAACGTCAATTTAAGTTGAGGCAGTTAGAATTACAGAGACCGATGCCGAAATTAAAAGATTGCAGGCATCGAGAGAACCTCCACCAGCTCCACCAGTCGGTTCCGCAAGCGTGCCTCAACCAAAAACAGCATATATTCCAAAGTTACCACCTTTCGAGGAAAAAAAACGGATGACATTGATAGTTTTCCTTTTCCGATTTGAAGTCACGCAACGCCTTGTGGTTGGCCAAAGGAAAAGTGGACATTGTATATTGCGTCGTTCTTTTAAGGGTAGCGCTTTGGCATTGTAACACACACTCGCGGCGAAACAAAATTTAACTTGGGATCAACTGAAAGAAGAACTCCTCAAGAAATTTCAATGTTCTGCCGATCGTTTTCGCGAACGTTTCCGTTCTGTGAACCCTGACAAAGGAGAATCGTTTCCGTCGTTTTTAATCCGTATGAGGCATTGCTTAGATTGATGGATCGATTTATCAAAAACGAACAAAACTTTTCAAATCACTGCGAGATCTCCTTCTTAGAGAACAAACTCCTCCAGAGCGTGAGCAAAGATCTGGCCACTTTCCTTAAAAAAAAGGCAATTTGAAAGCGTTGAGGAAATGCGTCAGATGGCTGATCAGTATTGTATCGCTCACCCGGATAAGGGCATAACTAGGAAAGGAGATTTTTCCATCTTTGAAATCTCATGCGTCATGTACAATCCCATCGGGACAGGGAAATTACAGGAAAAGGAAATCGTGGGTCATTTCCGAGTCCACAAGGATATACCTATTCTAGGAACGGTCAGGGATCTTTTCGTGGTTCGAATGACTTTCGTCAGTACCGTACTCACCGCCGGAAAAACCCGTTGCTCCTCAGCAAACGTTCCGAGGTCGTGGACAACGACCACCACGTAGACGTTTTGGGTCAGCTCGTGGACAGAACCGAAGTTCACAAAGTAACACCAATCAGTCGGCTGCCGATCAGACAATGCGAAGTTTCTTTTGTGATGGCAAGTTCCATTTGAAAAAGAATTGCTCTTTCAAACCAAATGATTCAAAACCCGCATTAGTCTCCACTGATTGTGAAGAAGGCCTTGTTTTGGCACCACATCAATCGGTTGCTGGACTGGTGTTAGAAAACGGAGCCATCAACGGATTGCAGGCTTCCGTTTTGCGAGACACTAGGTGCACCACCGCTGGTGAAAGAAAGTCTTTCGTGCTTCAAAACCAGTATCTCAACACTGTCCAAAAGTGTAGGTCGTTTGGAGGCAAGATTGAAACGTTTCCGCTGGCAAAAATTTCGGTCGATACACCATACTACTCCGGATTTCTCACCGCCTGTGTTATCGATAACCCAGTCTGCGACTTGATCTGGGGCAGTTTGCCAGGTGTCGCTACAGCACATGGTGGCACTGGAGGATCGTTCATTCCTTGTCTTGTGAGTACCAGATCAGACATCATAGAGCAGGGAAAGGCGAAAAGCTGCTAAACGTCTCCAAAACTGGATGAACTCCAAATTTCCCAGATGATCTAAAAGAAATGCAGGGAAAAGACGAGACGCTGATGACAATACTTTCTGCTGCTAAACAGACTGTCACTGACATACCAACGGACAAACCAACGTACATACAGGACTCTGACATGCTCTACAGGTGTGTACCTGGACAGGACAACAAACAAGTTGTCCCGTTCCAAAGCCACTAAGAGACATAGCACTACACACGGCTCATGGTGCATTGTTCGCTGGTCACTGTGGAATCAAAAGGACAATAAAGAGAGTTCTTGATTCGATTTTTTGGCCAGGTGTCACAAAGCAAGTTACAGAATATTGCCGCTCATGTGACATCTGCCAAAAGACATCTCAGAAAGGTCACGTCCCATGTGCACCTTTGCACAAAATGCCTCTCATTTCTGTCCCATTTCGGAAGGTGGCTATTGATCTTGTTGGGACTTTCCCACCATCTTCTTTTGGATATCGCTATATCTTAACTTTGGTGGATACAGCGACAAGGTATCCGGAAGCGATTCCACTGAAGAAAATTGACACAGTGTCTGTCGCGGAAGCCCTACTTGCAATTTTTTTTTTTTCCAGAGTGGGTCTTCCAGACGAAATTTTGTTGGATTGTGGAACGCAATTCATTTCCGACCACACGAGAAACATTTACAGGCTGTTGTCAATCTCTTACCATTTCAACCACGCCATATCATCCCCAATCGAAGGGGCATGGTTGAACGATTCAATGGAAGTTTAAAGTCCAAGCTGAGAAAGGTTGCAAGGCAGGAACCCCAGGAGTGGGATCGTTTCATACCGGCTTTGCTTTTCGCATACAGGGAAATGCCGAATGAAACACTGGGATTCTCACCATTCCAGCTTCTTTTCCGACACTCACCAAGGGGTCCTTTTGGATCTACTGATGATACAATGGACAAATAAGACGGACATACATGACAGTAAAACTGTCTACCAATACGTTTATGAACTGTATTATCGTTTAAAGGATGCTTGTGAGCTTGCTCAACAGTCAGCTGATAGAAAAGCAGATGTGTACACAAGTCTTTTGCAGATAGAAAAGGAAAGACACGTTCCTTCAGTGTAGGGGATAAAGTCCTTGTACTACTTACTGATGAACAACAACAAACTTCGTGTTATGTGGAAGGGTCCTTTTCAGGTGGTCGAAAAACTTTCTGCAGTTAATTATAAGATCAAAATGGCAAACACTGAGAAAGTATTCCACGTGAACATGTTGAAGAAGTATGTTAAGCGTACAAATGTTGCCATCAACCAGCCAGTTGAATGGATATGTCCTATGTCAAAAACTGAAGTCAACATGACAGATATATCAATGATGATTTTGTACCCAATGTAACGTACAGGGACAGACCAAAGCTTGTGAAAGCAGCAAATGTAGGATTGTTAACATCTACCGGTGCAGATGATGTTGTACCCCTTCTTACTCTGTCTATCAAAGGTGAAACCTATGACGATGTGGTTCCGTCAAATGATTTATCTACGAGTCAGACAGAACAGCTCAAAGAAATTTTGAAAGACTTTCAGGATGTGTTGACAGATACCCCAGGTACAGTGACAGGAATTGAACCCCATAGTATTCAGTTAACTATTGCAATACCAGTGCGAACCAGACCATACCCCCTCCCGTTTGCAAAAAAAAAAAAAAAAAAAAAAAAAAAAAGAGGTTGTTGAGAGAGAAATCAAAGTAATGCTGGATTTAAAGGTCATAGAACCTTCTACATCTCCGTACAGCTCACCAGTTGTATTGGTGGACAAACCTGATGGCTCGGTGCGGTTCTGCGTCGAGTCAGGAAATTAACAAGATCACTGTGCTTGATGCGGAGCCCATCCCACACATATTGAGAACTTCTGTGTCAGCTCTCAGAAGGAAATTATTTTGTGAAAGTAGGCTTAACTAAAGGATACTGGCAGATCCCAATGGCCGAAGCTGACAAGGAAAAGGCAGCATTTCAAAAACCTTTGGTCTTTTCCAATGGACGAGAATGCCATTCGGCTTGCAAAATGCCCCAGCTTCTTTTGCCAGAATGATGCCAGCCCTGAAACTCCATGAATGTGGTGCAGTCAGTTTTTTTTGACGACATTTGTTGGCTGCAAAGTCATGGAGTGACCTCCTTTTTAATTTACGAGCTGTTTTCTTTTACCAGACTCCAAAGTTTTGGTCTTACTGCGAGACCACCCAAAATTCGTGCCGGTTTTCAAACTGAGTTTTTGGATCACACTATTTCAGTGGGGAAAATGATGCTAGAGAAGGAAAAGTGGAAAAGATTTTATTCTTACACAAACCCACTACAAAGAAACAGATCAGGTCACTCATCGGATTATTGTCTTACTATAGACGATATGTACCCCACTTTGCGTCCCTGACGGCCCCTTGACTGAATGACGAAAGGGACGAAGAACAAAAGTACTGTGTGGTCTGATGAGTGCCAGAAGGCTTTAGAGTGTGTCCATAAACACCCTCAACTCATTTCCTGTTCTTTTGTTTCCCTCCCTCTCAGAAGACTTTATTTTGAGAACCGATGCCAGTTCCAAAGGAATGGGAGCGGTACTTTTGCAGGAAAAAATGCTTTGTTACATCCCGTACAATACGCCAGTAAAACGTTCTCAAAGACACAGGAGAAATACTCCACTATGAGAGAGAGTGCCTGACTATTGTGTGGGCATGTGAAAAGTTCGCCAGCTTCTTGCCTGGAATAACATTTCGGTTACAGACCGACCACAGGCCATTGACGTTCCTGCAATCGTCAAAGACCAAAAATAACAGATTATTAAGGTGGTCTTTTGCACTACAGGAATTCAAATTTACTATTGAACCAGTGCCTGGAACACAAAATGTCATGGCAGATTTGTTATCTCGTGTATGAATATTCATGGACGAATGTAACTGTCTTCAAGGGAAAGACTAGTAAAGTGCTTTCCCCGAAGGAGAGGGGGAGAAGAAAAAAACATTCGGTAGTGCGCCTTTTGGTTGATTGGAGGGATTGCGTGTGAGTATGGAGTGAATGCTGTCATGAATAAGTGCGTGCAAAAGTGACAGTGTGACACTTTGCTCCAGTGGGAGCTGATGGCTTGAACGACCGAATGTTCCATACATGAACTGCTTTTCAACGTTTTCTTCGCTTTAAGTTTTATATGTGATGTCACATTCTTGCCTGTGGATGTAATGGCAGTTATCAAATGTTACCCTCCTAATTGTTCTGCTTATCATTTTTCTTTTGCTTTGCTTTCTTCTTAAACAGCGACCAGAAAGTTTCTCTATACCGAGATCCCATAACGTAATAGATAAAGATGTTAAAGCTGGAATTCACGAGACCAAACATTTGCGCTATCCGTACACATGCCAAATAAAAATTCTCGCTCTGTCCACCAACGCTCATTTCTGGC
>JADBJO010015711.1:22500-25000 GCA_016801955.1 Conus betulinus | reverse complement strand
GTTCTTCGACAAGAAGACCCTTCAAATATTTTTTTTCAAAATTTGATCTCGATCTATTCAACCTCTCTCTCTCATGCGTCATCTTTCCTATCCCAGCGTGAAAAACTCGGCTGCCTGAAACAGTTGGAAACATTCATGTCCTCTTTCTCTTCATCCTGCTCAACTCCTGCTGTCCCTGAGGAGATGTCTACACCCTCTACTGCCTCTGAGGAGATGACTACACCTCCTGATACCCCTGAGGAGACAACTACACCGCTTGCTATTGTTGAGGAGACGTCTCCACCTTTAGCCAACCATAAGGTGACGTCTCTTCTTTCTGCTGTTTCTAAGAGGACGACCCATCCTCTTGCTGGCCCTGAGGAGGCTCCTACTCCTCCTGCTGGCTCCGAGGAGATCTCCCTCCTCCTACAGGTCTTGGAGAGACTCCCCCTCCTCCTGCTGGTGCTGATGAGTCTCTTCCATTTCCTACTGGCCCTGAGGAGACACTTCCTCCTCCTGCTGGTCCTGAGGAGACACCTCCTCCTCCTGCTGACCTTGAGGAAACTCTCCCCTCCTCCTGCTGACCTTGAGGAGACTCCCCCTTCTCCTGCTGAACCTGAGGAAACTCTCCCACGTCCTGCTGGCCTTGAGGAGACTCCCCCTTCTCCTGCTGACCCTGAGGAAACTCTCCCTCGTCCTGCTGGCCATGAGGAGACTCCCCCTCCTTCTGCTGGCCCTGAGGAATCACCTCCTTCTGCTAGCCCTCAGGAGACACCTCTTGTTGGCCCGGAGGTGACTCCTCCTCCTGTTGTTGGCCCTAAGGCGTCAACTTCTTCTCCTTCTGGCCCTGAGGTGACGTCTCCACCTACTGCTGATCCTGCGTTGACTTCATCTCCTCATACCGGTCCTGAGGAGATGATTCCTCCTGTTAGCCGTGAGGTGACCTCTTCACATTCTGCCAACTCTGATGTGATGACTTCACTTCCGGCTAGCGCAGATTCGCAGTCTTCACGTCTGGCTAACCTTACTACGTCAACTTCACACAGATAATAATCCTTTTATCATTTATTCTACTAAGCTCCTTTTTTTTCCCAGTAAATAGTAAATGTAAATAATTTAGATGGAAGAGTTTTCAAATATTGACATCTTCCAATGGAACTGTCGTTGCATTATCAGAAATATTGATGAACCGATACAACATTTGTCATCAAATCAGTTTAAAGTCTTATTACTACAATCTTTAAACGTAAGTAAAAAATAAATTACCCCACATTCCAAATTTTCATTACCCACCTGTATACAATCAAGATCAGTCTGGTAAGATCAACACAGCGAAATATATTCATCGAAAATATTGATTACCATCCTATGAAATCTCCAGTGCCTTTGAACATTCCTCATTTAAACTCTTCCGCTGCCATGGTAAAATCAACAGCAATGTTGTTGTTAATATTGTCTCTGTCTATCTGCCAAAAGGTCCAGATAATCATAATACAGAATGGTTGCGAAACATACCTAATAAGGAAAAAATGGCTCATAGGAGGTGATTTTAAAGCGCATTCAGCTCTCTGGGACGATGGTTGTAAAAGAACCACAAACCCACGATTGTCGAAAATGTTGTGGATTCAAATTTGTACTTACTGAATAATGGTGGCATCACAAGAATATCAGATATAGAATGTCATAAACAATCAGCCATTGACATCTCCTTAATTTCTCCTGAATTAGCTCCAGACTGTATGTGGGAAACTTTTCCTGATACACTAGGTAGTGATCATTTCCCTATACATATGAGATTAAACGAAAAGTTGGGGGTCCTGTTTATTCAATACAAGATAACATCAGGAATCTAATTAAAATCGAGCGGACTGGGATAAAATTACAGCAATTTTAATATCTTCTTCTGCTGATATTCCTCAAAATGAACACGTGGATCTTATGTATGATCATTTCACAAGATCTGTACTTCACGCGGCTGATTCTTCTATTCCCAGATGTTCGTGTGTTTTCTACATCTAAATATGCAGGGAACTTGTGGTGGACAGACGGGTGTGAAAGAGCAAAACAAGAAAAGATTTCTAAGTATAAAATCTATCTGTGCAGTAGATCTCCAACTAAACTCAGAGATTCTAAGGTGGCTAAATCATCATATGACAAAATAATAGCCAAAGCAAAGTGTGAAACATGGTCAAGCTTTTGTGAGGAAGTGGTAAGTTCTCCTTCAGATAGGAGTAAAATATGGAAGAAAAATCGATATATGAAGCACGGGGTTTTCATTCCTAAGTGCAAAGTAACATTTGAAGATAATAAATTTCCAACAGCTTATCAAAAAGCGGAAAAGTTTGCTGATATCTTTTCAGTAAACAGCAGACTAAAAGGTCGTTCACGAAAATGTAAAACATGCAGACAGGACCAGGAAGCTAAACTAGAAATTAAAGATCCATAATCTAACGATAACTTATACTTCAACTCTCCTATTACGTTTTTGGAACTAAAAGAAGGAATCTCAGCATTGAGTAAT
>JADBJO010015711.1:7500-17500 GCA_016801955.1 Conus betulinus | reverse complement strand
CAAGCATCTGCTGTTTGACCGTTTACCTCTTCGAGGTCATTTATTTCCTGCTACGAATGCGTCGGTGCGTGTGTCTGTTCTGTGTGTGACTCCCGGAAATTCGGACGCGTGTACGATTTTTTATTCGCGCGCACACCCACGATCCCAAACGACAGCCAGGCAAACAAGTCAACGTTCTTTTCTATACTGCCCAAGCCATCAAAAGACGTATACACAAAAAACAGAGCAATATACAACAATATTAATACAACAAAAACAACGTATGCCATAACCCCAGGCGTGCAATTCATTATATATATATATATGTATAGTTACAAATAACGCTTACTCATATATCTTAGATTAAAAAAAATAGGGGGAGATAAGCATTCATATCTGCAGTGGTTGTTAATTCTGCCTAACTAGCAGTAAGTGCTTGAGAGAGTGTATGAGGATGTGTGTGTATATATATATAACTCATGGTCAGATACCGGTGTTTCGAAACCTGATTGTTTCTCCTCAGTGACCGCGGAAAGTTGCAATTTGACTCCTCTGCCTTTTCAGTTTTAAGAAGAATGCTATACCAGAAAAAGGCTGCTGTGCAATACCATAGTATGTTTGTTGAGTTTTCAAAAAAAAACTAACTAAAGGTGCCACCTAAGAAGCAAAAGAAAATCATGAAAGAGCAAAAACAAGCTACATTTTCTTATGAAAAGTAGAAAATATAAAAAAGATAACTCTTAAGACACAAGTGCTGAGGGCCAGTTCTTGGAATGAACCCGCAGGGGACTAAATTACAATGAAACAATCAATTCCAGGGATAAGTACCGAGCACCATTCCAGCAACCCACAGAGCAGCCAGGTGTTGCAATGACCACAAGAAATATTGAATTATAAACAAAGCTTGCTCTTATGTCTCAGAGATTATAGAAATAGGGGGGTGATAAGCCTTCATATCTGCAGTGGTAGATGATTCTGCCTAACTGACAGTAGTGCTTGAGTGGGTGAATGGGGAATAAATAAATGCTTCTCAAAATGAACCTTCGGCAAGCTTATAGTCTCCAAAGCGGGAGACCATCTCCAATGGGGAGAAAGCTCACTAACATATAACTCCTGGTCAGATACCGGTATTTCGAAACCTGATTGATTTCTGGTGAACATGTTCCGGCCAACGCGGTAGTAAAAATTTGTCACCAGAAAAAAAAAAACAAACAAACAAACAAACAAAAAAAACAAACAAACAAACAAACAAACAAAAACAAAAACAAAACAAAACAAAACAAAAACGGTCCGTCTCATCGCCATTATCAGGCATGTCTGTGTGTGATGTCTTTTCAACTTTAAAGTTTGCCTTCAATATTGAATGTTGTATTTTCTTTGATTTGTAGTCCAGTTAAGCATTTACTGTAAGATTATCTGCAGGTATGTTGTAGGGATGTTTAGAGGGATATTTACATACACTTAGATAACCCCGTTATGTATACACTTACATAGTCACAGACATTTATGCATCTCTCTCTCTCTCTCTCTCTCTCTCTCTCTCTCTCTCTCTCTCTCTCTCTCTCTCTCTCTCTCTCTAATGTCACATATACGAAAAGACGTAGAACTGAAGTACTACTACTACTACTACTACTACTACTACTACTACTACTACTACTACTACTACTACTACTACTATACTACTACTACTACTTCTACACACACACACACACACACACACACACACACACACACACACACACGCACATACACGCACGCCACGCACGCACGCACGCGCGCACGCACGCACGCATCGCGCGCACACACACTCTCATCTCACACTACACACACTCTCTCTCTCTCTCTCTCTCTCTCTCTCTCTCTCTCTCTCTCTCTCTCTCTCATGACACAGGTATTCGCTGTTAAAGGGGTACATGTGGAAGTGAAATGTATAACTAAAACAAAAACAAAAACATATTTCGGCATTTTTCCTGATGGGGAGGAGCGGGAAGATGTCAGCCACAAAACTCGCCATAAGTAACGGCCCTTTCTCCTTCTCCGATGGCGATTCTTTTGCGTGTTGTCCAAAAACTAAAACGAAAAATAACATGCGGCCAAAACTCGCTGCACTGAGAGACAGGAGCGTAAAGCGGAAAAAATTAACGAAGTGGAATATAGATAGACGATTCCTGTGTATTGATATCCCACCCGTGCCCCTCTCAAAACTCCTAGATTAAGGCCATCTACAGGCTGTCTTTATTAAAGCCATTCAGACACTGTCTGCATCCTAAAGAGCAGAGGTCTGCCAAGAGAGAAACAGACTCGCAGTGCCGCAGGTAAGGGGCACCAATCTTCAGGCTGTGGTGGACCTGTCAGTTTGTTGCCAGTGCTACAAAGATGGCCACAAGGCAGGTGAGCCTCTGTGTAAGAAGACTCCTGTGGTCCATAAGGAAGAACAGTGGCTGCCTAAGAAAGAATCCCATCCATAACAGGACCGGTAACGTGTTGGCGATGACTGGGCTGGATCAATTTCCGTTCGTGACAGGACTAGTGTAAATCGCACACAGGGGGTGACATGGTACAAGCCCCTCATTTGACTCAGCCAGAAAGACTACCGACTACACCGATACAACCAACCACCATTCACAAACAAGTCGACACTCCCAAGGACTGCGACCACATCGAGGAGATTTAGGAGAGAGAGACCTTCCAAGGATCTTTGGAATCCTTCACATCATACACAAAGATCACATTACCAACTTGGAGGTCCAGACCAGAGTAAGATGAGCCTCTAGACCATACGGAGACCTGCTGTCCAAGGTGAAAGGAAGGGAAATGAAATGGTATGGTCATGCATCAAGATGTACAGGATTTGCCAAAACTATTCTACAAGGAACTGTGCGAGGAGGCAGATGGAGAGGACAGAGAAAACAGATGGGAGGACAACATAGGTGAATGGACTGGCCTCACACTTAGAAACTGCCTGAGAGTGGTCTGAGAACTGTCAGGAATGGAGGAAGCTGGTTGTGAAGTCTTCTGTGGAGCTCCAGTGGTCTTCAAGACCACGAGATAGGTGATAGGTGACATGACGAGGTAGACCTTTGAAAAGACGAGGGAGAGGGCGAGGGATACAGGGAAAGTCAGAAATCTCGGCAATCTATCTATAGAGAAGTACCTCTCAGCGTGCTTTCAAATGGTTCGTTTTCGCTTCCTTGCAGTCAAAACATTTTATGTTCACTGGAATCACAACAACACTGATGTTTTTTACAGCCCGTGGAAGTTTCCTTATCGAACTCGCGTTCGATGTGTGTGTGTGTGTGTGTGTGTGTGTGTGTGTGTGTGTGTGTGTGTGTGTGTGTGTGTGTGTGTGTGTGTGTGTGTGTGTGTGTGTGTGTGTGTGTGTGTGTGTGTGTGTTGTGCGCGCTTGTCTCTGTGTGTGTGTGTGTGTGTGTGTGTGTGTGTGTGTGTGTGTGTGTGTGTGTGTGTGTGTGTGTGTGTTAACAAGTATGTCTACATGTGTGTGTGTGTGTGTGTGTGTGTGTGTGTGGTTCTTTGTTTTTGATCTGTTTCTTTTTCTTTTTTGCACACCTTTCAAGAGAGAGAGAGAGAGAGAGAGAGAGAGAGAGAGAGAGAGAGAGAGAGAGAGAGAGAGAGAGAGAGAGAGAGAGAGAGAGAGAGAGAGAGAGAGAGAGAGAGAGAGAGAGAGAGAGAGATGGATGCACACGCGTTTGTAGGAGAATGTGAGTTAAGATGGCATGGTGGATTTTGGGGTGGGGTTGGGAGGGTAGAAAACCGTATGGCCTGCGTCTGTCTGTACACGAGGAAACTGACCAAGCACATGTATCCTGTGCGTGCCTGTCTCTCGTGTGAAACAGACAGTGTCGCCTTGTGCGTTGAACTGCTTCGTAATTTTAACAACATTTAAAAAAAAATTGTTAAAAGGAGGGATGGATAGAGGAAACGTCACCTTGGTCTTCCACTGCACGGTTGGGGCATGTGGGACACTTGTTTTTGGTTTTGAAAAATCATGGAGGGAAGCAAAGGACATCAGAGGAGTTTGGGGCAGGCTGTTCCATATGTTGGAACTTGAGAGTTGTGACTTAGGGTCATTCAGGGTCATAGTCACGGTCATTCAGGGTCACGGTCATTTAGGGTCATGGTCATTCGGGTTCATGGTCATTCAGGTGTCACCGTCATTCAAAGTCACAGTCATTCAGGGGTCATGGTCATTCAGGTTCATGGTCATTCATGGGTCATGGTAATTCAAGGTCACGGTCATTCAAAAACAGTTTTGTCCAGCTTAACAGCTCAGTCATAGAGGAAAAATGACATTATAAAAGTGAGAAGCGGTGCGTCTGTAATGCTGATAGGCGATATCCTGATCGCTATCCTGACGTCCGCTTCCCATCAAATTATCTGACTCATTAGGTCTGTTTGTTTGACCCTTAAACTGAGACAAGGTAACCCTGTTTGCAATGAAAAGACAGGCATTATCTTCCCAAGATTTTTTTTCTCCCCAGAAGAGGTCTACAATCCTCTGCCCATTTTCATTTCTGGCATTTCTTTTAGCTTTTGAATTACTTGAATTAAATGTTCAAAGCAGTAAGAAATCGTGAATTCCACTTTCAACTTCTGATAATGAGTTGGTAAAGCTGACAACACCGCCATTGGCAAACAACACAAAAATTGTTGTTTTTAAACAGCAGGGATGTCACGATAAAAGCGCGTGACATCATAAATGAATTCTGTTTTCGCCCGTCTGAATTTAAGACAGAAAAAAAAAGGCTATGAAGCTAGGATTGCAGACATGAAGAAAAACATCTACCATTTACGTTAATGGAAAAAGAAGATATGTATATATTTATATATTTTGAAAACAATTAAGCTGCAATAAACATCGGAGGAAAACTGCTCAAAAGAACTGAAACAATGAATCCTTGCATTAACACATGGAGCAAGAGGGGAATTTATGAGAAAATACTGAGAATAAAACCTGCTATGCTGAGCCAGTTTGTATTTGTCGTGCAGTCGATTGGTCCACCTAGGCAGGTTTTGACCACAATAAGCAGAGCATCATGTAGATTTATATGGCAAGGTTGAAATCCAAATACAAAAAAGCGTTTGAAAAGAAAAGAAAAATAATGAAAGTGGATATTTGCTAAGGAGGACTCAAAATGATCTACATTTTAGATGCAAGGAAATTTCATCTGCAGTGGGATGGGGAGACTACTTACAACAACAGACGATTGCTGGACCTACGACCCCAAGAGGCGTTTGAATAAACTAGTAATGTGGCTGCATTGGATAAGAACTGTAAGTCGAAAATGCTAGCATCACCTTATTTGTCAGATCTTGGCAAGAACTTTGACAAAAGCATTTAAACCACAAAACTCCTACCAAGGAAACTGATGTCTGTTAACAACACGGTTACAATTAGCTGCTATGGAGTAATTCACTGCGTAAATGTAAAGGCCGTACGTAATTCTTAGACAACACAGTGAACTGTCAGGTTTGACTTTAAACAACTCAGTGAACTGTCAGCTTTGACTTTAAACAACACAGTGCTGTCAACTTTGAAACAGATAAACATAGCACAGGACAAGACACAATGCATTTCGACCTCTTGGGTCTTGTTCAGGCGAAAAAAAATCACATTTAGGATATAGGAAATTTTGCTTCATTTTCCGCCCTCAGTCACTCTGTTTTGAACCTCAAACTTTGAGTTTAGACAACGCAGTGAACTGTCAGCTTTGACTGCAGACAACACAGTGAACTCTCCACTTTGACTATAGACCACACTGAGAACTGTCAGCTTTGACTATAGACAACATAGTGAACTGTCAGCTTTGACTATAGACAACACAGTGAATTGTCAGCTTTGACTATAGACCACACTGAGAATTGTCAGCTTTGACTTTAGCCAACACAGCATACTGTCAGCTCGGACTATAGACAACACAGTAACGTGTCAGCTTTGACTATAGACAACACAGTAAACTGTCAGATTTGACTATAGACAACACAGTGAATTATTACTTTGACTTCCGAGTCCACATCGAAGTGTCAGCTTTGACTGCAGACAACACAGTGAGATGTTAGGTGGTACTGTAGACATAGCAGTGAACTGTCAGCTATCACTATAGACAAGGCTGTGAACTGTCAGCTGTCACTATAGACGAGGCATCGCTGTAGCAGACAAAGCAGCGAGCCGCTCCTCTCCTCTCTGTACTGTGGCGGGTGTCACGTGCAGCTCCCAGGAGGAATGCCAGGTCTTCAGGGCAGACAACTGGCAGCCACAGCTGCCGCCCTTGCCTGTCAGCCAGGAGTTCCACCAGACAGCTAGAGGAGAGAAAGACGTGTGAAAAAAAAATAAAAAAAAAGAAAAAGAAAGAGGGAGATTGGGGGGTGCGGGGGGGGGGGGGGGGGGGGGGGGGGGGGGGGGGGGGGGGGGGAGAGGAAGGAAAGGAAAAAAGAAAAGCAAAATGAAAAGGAAGGAATGAATAAGGAGAATAAAGAGAGAGAGAGAGAGCAGAGAGAGAGAGAGAGAGAGAGAGGCAAGAGAGAGAGAGAGAGAGAGAGCACACAGACAGAGGGAGAGAGAGCACCACGTCAATAAGTATTCACGCCATAAGAGAGCACAAAGGGCGGCGTCAATGAATCGTTAAGGCGCAGTGCATTTTGACTTCACATTATCAATCTATTACGTGCAGTCACACCGTCTGGTCTTGCATTCTTTCAGTCAAGAAAAGCCAGTACGTAGAAACACACCAATAGTCTGTCCAATTAGATGTAAAAAAAAATGTGATGGGTCGTTTCAGATATCTTGCGGCACCAATAAACTAAAAGTCTTAGGTTTGTATGTTCGTAATGTTTGGATGACCGAGTGAGTTATACAGGGTGGTGCAAAAGTAGATTGATAATCCTATTTTGTAAAAATATGCTTTATATTGTGTCACTGTGTGAATGGTCTGTCGTGCGCAAGAGTTCTTGGGTCATGTCATGTCATTTTTGAGAACACAGTCAATGGTGACAACTACCTTCACATGTTGTGCAAGAATGTTGTGCCCACAATGTCAGTTTCAGTTTCATCAAGGAGCTGTCACTCCGTGCGGACTAGTCCCTATACGCTGCACAACATCCGCCAAGTTTCGAGACCACATTGCACATGGTTTAAAGCTGTTGGACAAATGAATCAATAACAATGATGAGAGACTTTAAGAATTTAAGATCTCGTGGTTACAACTTAATAGATGTCTGACCTATGCATTAGCACAATCCGCTGGTCCTATCTTAAATACCTACCTAACATTGGCTGTGCCATTATTATCATTGTATATGTGTGTGTGTGGTGAGAGTAAACCTCTGTGTGTGTGTGTGTGTGTGTGTGTGTGTGTGTGTGTGTGTGTGTGTGTGTGTGTGTGTGTGTGTTGTTGTTGTTGTTGTTGTTGTGTTGTTTTTTATAGTCTGTTCACACTTGGTGATATTAGACTTTACAAGAGGTGGGGGGGGGGGGAGGAGGAGGGCGGAGGAGGGCAGGGGGGAGGAAAAGGGTAAGAAATAATGTCAAGAACAGTACACATTTAAATATAAACTACACTATCATAATTATAAAAATATGCTAATTTGAGATTGAGAGATAATTTTTGCAACCTCAACAATTTCTGAACTGAAAGAAATAGCGTGAGCCGGTTTGGATTTCGAAATTTCAATGTTTGCTTTTAAATGTGTGTGTGTGTGTGTGTGTGTGTGTGTGTGTGTGTGTGTGTGTGTGTGTGTGTGTGTGTGTGTGTGTGTGTGTGTGTGTGTGTGTGGGGTGGGTGTGTGTGTGTGTGTGTGTGTGTGTGTGTGTGTGTGTGTACATGGGTGTGTGGGCATGGGCCCAGTGTGTGTGTGCGTTAGTGTATGCTGTGCGCGAGTGTGTGTGTGTGTGTGTGTGTGTGTGTGTGTGTGTGTGTGTGTGTGTGTGTGTGTGTGTGTGTGTGCCTATCTCTGATCAGATGTTCTCCCAGCAGGATGGGGCACCGCCTCAGTATACAATTCCTGCGCACAGTGTCCTCGATGCTATGTTTCCCCAGGAGATGGACTGGGCGGTGTGCTAACACTGCTTGGCCTCCTCGTTCTCCAGACCTGACGTCCATGGGTGTCTTTTTCTTGAGTTTGGAGAGAAAGTATCCCAGAGAAAACCACGCACTCTGACTCAGCTGTGGGAGTTCAATACAGAGGCCTGCCAGAAATACAACAATTCGGTGAGAGTGTCATGATTCAATGCCCATCTTGCACCGGATTTGCCAAGATAATTTATTGTTCCATCTTCCCTTTCATTGTCCCGTTTGTGTTATCTTGCCTGAAGAACACCCAAGAGCTCGAAACGCGTCGTGTTTTGCCTGTGTGATTCGTTTGTCCATGTTGTTTGGGCGGAGTTGCTTCAAACACCTTATAAGGAACGTACGTTGGGTCACATGACTCGCATCCGCTTCGGTCCCGATATATTCTTTCTGAATGTAGGATTTCCAACGCACCCTGCCTTCCCTGTCCATACGTGATTGAACATTCAGACTTGCGGGCTGAGGCAGATGCAGTGAAGCGAGAAACAGAGTATTAAGAAAAGAGGAAATGCAGGCCGAACCATGAAGGATAAGAAGAAGGTTAAATGTCCACCCTTTAAAAAGTCGGCTTATAGGTTTTCCGATTCACCTTGGTGTAGTGCTTTATTCCCTTATGTTTATCAGACTTTCTGCCTGTTTGTGCTATTTCTCACTCTTTTTTATTACAACGTAATAATCTTGCGACGGAGTGCAAAAAAAAGTTAAATGTATTATCATGAATGTATATATTTTGAATGCAGTAAGACACCTGACTCTGTACGTCTCTATCCGTCTGTTCCTAGCTTCAAAAGAACGCTGATAGCCGTCAAAATATCTGTAGAGATACCTTCACATGCGCTTATGCTGTACATATCCTTCTTTTTTTTTTATTCCGGAGCATGCGCACACGCGCAAACACACACACACACACACACACACACACACACACACACACACACACCACACACACACACACACACACACGGGACGCACACACACACACACACACACACACACACACACACACACACACACACACACACACACACACACACACAGAGTACTTGAAAAACAAGTAAACAAACAAACAAATGAAGAGGGCAAACAACTCGTTAGAGTTCCCAGCACACACTCACTTGCCATCGATGTTTCTGGCTACGTGCCTTATTCGGTAGAGATCTTATGTATTCTTCATTATGACATAAAAAAACGTAAAATTTTTGTATGTATTTTCTTTCTATTGGTACCTAACAATTTGCATAACTTATTGACATTGGAGTTTGTCCTGTAACAAGGAGGAGTTAGGGTATTTCTTAAGCTGAGGAAGTAATTACATTTTAAAATATTGTGAAATTCATCTACCAGCTCTGACAAATTCCACAGCTGACACAAATTTTTTTTTCTCTTAGTATGTTATAAAAATGGGCCTCTTTGAATCGGCAATTTATTATTCAGTGCTCTGAAATACAAAAATGCTGACTGTTGTGGTAAAGAAGAATGTATAGTTTTCAGAATGGAAGACATTCTGGAATAGGCGATAATTATAGAATCAATTCATTTGTGTCAGTGTCACTCATCCCTGGTTGAAAATACATTGAAACTTTGATACTTTAGTTTTTAATTTCCACTTCATTTTTTTTTCATTTATGACCAGTTTTTTTCCGAAAAACGACAATTCAAAAAGTTTGTATCAAGCGCCTGAAAATCGCTAAATCATTCAGTAGATTTTCTTTCTACCCAAATCAAATAAACTGGTAACCTCGTTACAACTAAAGTGGCAAATGAATTAATACATAGTTCTGGCCAGTTCATTAACATTTTAAATTTACTAGCTTAAACAAGACAAAAAGAAAGCATCCTACCTTTAGAACACATATCTATTCAAAAATACTGACCCAACTCCCATAACCATATTCATTAAAAATTGAAACACAGCTAACGGCAGTTAGTACAACACC